>WNWK01020778.1:0-35188 GCA_009830355.1 Cherax destructor | reverse complement strand
ATGACATCAGTAAACCCCCGGTGTTTGCCACAGTATTTTCGGGCACAAAATTGAAGGGGTCCCCCCACAAGGTACTAAGTGGTCCCATTTTTTTTTAATACTGCCCCGAGGTGCAGATCCATTCTCTCATGTCGGGGCACTGGGGCCTATCGCAAAAATTTGAAGGAATAAAAAATAAAACGTTGATCTACGTTGGGGCATGGGTGAACGTTTCTACGTGTGACATTTGGGTTAAACAGGATAGCGAAGTTGACCTGCCCATATTTTTTGGCAAGCTCACACATTCCACACCACTCCTTTTTGTATTATTTCCCATCGTGTCTCGGTTTTCCCCCTTTTCTCCATCCCAGGGCCCTAGGGAACTTTCTTGGGCCCTGGTATTTCACAGTGCACTTAATGAACAAACTAAAAAAAATTTTTTTAAGTGAAAATGCGGAACCGGGGCAGGGTATTGTTCTTCGAGTGTAAACAACGGGGACTGGCTCCACGCCTGCGCGGTGAGGCCCCAAAAGCCCCGGGGGACAGGTCGGGGACTCATTCGTTCGCTGCGATATTTTTTTGCATGACGATATCGATTTTCTTGTTCTAATGAATTTGTTCTATTGCCGATCAGAAGTTTCGACTTTATTGTTAATGGCTTTAAAAGTTCAGAAAATTTTTCCCCCAAAGGAATAATAAAAAATTTTAACCCCAGACCCCAAAAAAATTACAAAACACTTAAAAAAATCACTTACAAATTGGGGTTGGGAGCTGCAAAAATTTGGGGGTACCACTTATTATCCTTATTAGAATACTACTGTAATCCATATTATTGTTATTATAAATCAAAAAAAGTGCTAAACCTACTGTAATCCTAAATATGTGAATAAAAATACAGTGGACCCCAGTAACGAAAAACTTCATTCCAGAAGCCTCCAAGTGCCATTACAAATTTTCCCTTAAGGAATAATGTCACGTGGGTTTTCTATTTCAAACCCCCAAAAAAAAATTCCCCAAACTTTTAATATTTACTTACATATTACGATTTCCGGGGGGTTTGTTACTGGGGTCCACTGTACTAGTTAATGTGGGATGATTCAACCTATCTGTAACTGGATAGAACAAAAAAACTCTGAGGTCTCCCCAGAGTTAATTTACTTTGAATTTTATTGTGGTGAAGGACATGTTAACTATGGGTATGAAAGATAAGGATGAAGTGTCCTGTATGTGAGATGAAAGTTGGAAAGAATGCTAAGGTACTTAATGTGCTTTTTGTAGTTAATGGTATAACACTGCCTCTGCAGATTTTGAATGTAATGATTATATGTAATGTTATGTAAAGGCATCAAGTTTGGATTTTCAAAGGTTATGCAATGGATGTGTTTGGAGCAGTTGTTCTTCATGACAAGAAAAGACCTCTGACTTTCAGGAAGCATTGGTGATACTATAGTGTTTGTGTGGGAGTGGTTAGTGCAGCGGCGATTCTGTTGGTTCTGTGGGAGTGGTTAGTGCAGTGAGTGATTCTGTTGGTTCTGTGGGAGTAATTAGTGCAGTGAGTGATTCTGTTGGTTCTGTGGGAATGGTTAGTGCAGTGAGCGATTCTGTGGGAGTGGTTAGTGCAGTGAGCAATTCTGTTGGTTCTGTGGGATGGTTAGTGCAGTGAGCGATTCTGTTGGTTCTGTGGGAGTGGTTAGTGCAGTGAGCGATTCTGTTGGTTCTGTGGGAGTGGTTAGTGCAGTGAGCGATTCTGTTGGTTCTGTGGGAGTGGTTAGTGCAGTGAGTGATTCTGTTGGTAATATTTTGAAGGATTTTGCTATAAAACTGAGAGTCAATAAGCTATCAACCAACTGCAAGCTGTGGGGCCCTATTGTCTCTCTTTTTGTTGACATTGTTAGAAAGAGCACTAATGATGCAAAAGCGGGGAGAGGAGATGCAAGCGCCAGAGGCTGAACACTGTGGTTCAGGATCAGTACTTCCAATTGTCAAGCCAAACCCGGTGTCCCAGTGGACAATATTGCTGTTGCCAATAAAGTTCAATTCCAGTAAAGAAGGTAAGGGAGACTAAAAATCATACTTTGGTGCTTAGTTTTCTAACTGCTGAAGCAAAGTGGGAGGCTGGGGTTTGTATGGCTTCCTATTTTTCCACTGATGCTGGTTTCATGGTCTCTAAACCAGTCCTGATGCTGGTCTTTGCTTTCTTGGTCAGAAGAATTTTTCTAGTACAGTGGACCCTCGCTATTTGAACACTCCAAACTCGCCCTTCTATGTAAGTTTATTATTGTAAGTGCTTTTATAAGTGTATTTTTGGGGTCTGAAATGGACTAATCTAATTTACATCATTCCTTATGGAATAAATTTGTTTGGTAACAGCACTTGAACAGCATTCTGGAATGAAGAATGTTCGAAAGTCGGGGTCCACTGTATTCTTGTCAAGAATCTAGAAATCAAAGAACTATCTTTAGTGTTTCTTTTCAAAGGTGGTAGCAGGACAGCTGTGCTGAAGGTGGCTCTGAAATCTAGAATATTAGAGAGCCCCATCTGGGCTCTGAGGTTCCCAACTCCATGGTAGTGAAAATCACCAGCGGGTGAAAACAGCATTTTTCATTACTGAATGCATCTAAAATGCCTGATGGCAGATTCCTAGTTTTTGATGATTTTTGTTTTATAGACTGAGTCTTGTGCTCTCAGAGAGAAAAATCATTCTTAGGAAGAACCTTTTCTTACACAGCTTCTAGACTGTTTGACAGGTTGTGAATGTCTTTTAAAAGTCAGGAATCTCTTCATGATTTCAAGTATCAGTTAAAAGCACTTGGAAACTTCTTGAAAGAGAAGGTGCTCAAAGCATTGGGAACTTCTTGAAGAGAAGGTGTCAAAGCACTTGGGAACTTCTAGAAAGAGGTGCTCAAAGCACTTGGGAACTTCTTGAAAGAAGGTGCTCAAAGCATGGGAACTTTGAAAGGTGCTAAGCACTTGGGAACTACTTGAAAAGAAGGTGCTCAAAGCACTTGGGAACTTCTTGAAGAGAAGGTGCTCAAAGCACTGGAACTACTTGAAGAGAAGGTGCTCAAAGCACTTGGAACTTCTTGAAAGAAAGGTGCTCAAAGCACTTGGGAACTACATGAAGAGAAGGTGCTCAAAGCACTTGGGAACTTCTTGAAGAAGGTGCTCAAAGCACTTTGGAACTTCTTGAAAGAGAAGGTGCTCAAGAATAATAAAATCCTAAATTAACATTATCAGTATCATTTCCCATATAATTTAATAAAATTTCCTTCAAAACGGTATAAAATAAGGTGACATTAACACATTATGCAGAGCATTTTGGACAGACTAAGACTAGAACCTAAAACTGCTTTATCTAACTATAAACCATCATTCCAAGTTCTTTCATGGTTAGATATACCTGTATACAGTACTTCAAACATCTCCCCTAAGTATAAGACTACGAACAGGTTTAAGGTTCTTAATCTATCTTCAGAGAAAAGATTCCTTATACAGTGGATGAATTATGCCATCCTCGCATATTCTCCACTGTATTTATTGTATACCCATCCTGTACTGTTGGCATGCCTCTGGCAAGACACTGATGGAATGAATGATGATGTAAGTGTTTCTTCTTTTTTCAGGTCACCCTGCCTTGGTGAGAAGTGGCCAGTGTTAATAAAAAAAAAATACAAATGAGGTTTTACTAATGATGTATAGAGCTGAAGGAGAACTTGTGAATATTAAGGTAAATGGATACATTTCCAATGTTTGAATATACAGTGGTCCCTCGGTTTTCGTGCATCTCCAAACTCGAACATTTATTTAAGTATATTTTCGTAAGTGCTGTTGCAAGTGGGGGTCTGAAATAGACTAACCTACGTGACATTATTTCTTAAGGAAGTAAATTCGTTCGGTAATGGTGTGTTGTGGGACACTGGCACTTGAGCAGCATTCTGGAACGAATTTTCGGCGAAAACCGAGGAACCACTGTACAGTGGTACCTCTATTTATGAGCAGCTCCCAACTCGAACAATTACGTATGTAAGTGTATTTTTGTAGGTGCTTTTGTAAGTGCATTTTGGGGGTCTGAAATGGATTAATCTAATTTTCATTATTTCTTATGGGAATAAATTCCTTCGGTATCGGCACTTGAATAGCCGTCTAGAACGAATTAAGCTCGTAAGTAGAGACCACTGTATATTTATGCTATGTTTTGCTTGCTGGAAGCTTGAAGCCTCAGTATCAGTGGACCCCAGGTAATGAACAAAATTCTTTCCAAAAAGCCTGCTCAAGTGCCATTACTGAACAATTTACTCCCTTAAGAAATAATGTCAAGTAGGTTAGTCCATTTCAGACCCCCAAAAATACACTTACAAAAGCACTTACAATATTATACTTACATAATTGTACGATTTCCGGGGTGTTCGTAACTCGGGGGTCCACTGTATATACCTGACACGACAATCAATATACAGTGGACCCCCGGTTTTCATTATTTTTTCGTTCCAGAATGCTGTTCAAGTACCATTACCAAACAAATTTATTCCCATAATGAATAATGTAAAGTAGACTAGTCCTTTTAGACCCCCAAAAATACACTTACAAAAGCATTTAAAAAAATACACTTACATAAAAGGGCGAGTTTGGAGCAGGACGAACACGGGGGTCCACTGTACAGTGGTACCCTGAGTTTTGTACAAATTCGTTCCAGAATGCTGTTCGAGTGCCATTACCGAACAAATTTGTTCCATAAGGAATAATGTAAATTATATTAGTCTGTTTCAGACCCCCAAAATACACTTACAAAAGCACTTACAATAATACACTTACATAATTGTTCGAGTTGGGAGCTGTACGAGCTCGGGTACCACTGTGGTATATAAAGGAAGAAGGTGAGGAAAAGACAGGTGTCAAGGCGAGACAACTGGGTTTTAAGCTAAAAGGTAATTTAACTAAATATAAAAAGATATATTAAATTACAGCAGTAAAGCTGCAGATGTTTTGTGTGAGTGATGTAGTCACTTCCAAACACCTGCTCTTATGATAACTAATTATGCATTCTTCCACTTCATGAGATGATTATACAAGTTATGATGAACCGTGAAGTGATTGTTCATTTTGATGGTTGAAGTATATTTATGCTCTTCAATGCATGTACTGTATTGAATTTCCTTGATGCTTTTTTATTTGACTTTGTAAACCTGGCAGCCTCCACATGGGACGATGCCAATGTCAGCATAGTTGTTACTGGATCATCCTTAGACACACATCTCTGCTGTTACTTGACATTAATGCTCACCAAGATTACTACTACTACCCCACTACTACTACCTCACCCACTTGTACTACTACCACCTCACCTCCTACTACTACTAGTACTACTTCACCCACTACCACTACTAGTACTACCTCACCCACTACCACTACTAGTACTACCTCACCCACTACCACTACTACCTCACCCACTACCACTACTACTTCTACCACCACTTCTAATACCCCATCCTTCTAGGTACCTCACTACTTTCTTTACATATCACTATATATTCATGTATTTGTTTTGTATTTACTTGACACAGTCCGTGGTGAGTGAAACGTTGCCACAATAAATGTCTCACTAGTTGCACATGTTCATTTATCTAGCAACAAGATAAATAATGACATAGTTTCAGTAGTGGTGAAAAATGTATAAAATACACCAACTTTACTTTGCCACTACTCCTGATGATGCTGTATGTGACTGAAGAAGTATACATACTGTGTATGTGAAACATTTCAACAATAAAGATACCCAACAGTTGTACATGTGCCTTAGTCGTCATAGTTTGAGTAGCACCAACCTGAGTTCTTGCCTTCTCCCGGAACTTGACAGCTGCCTCAGATGGATCACAGCACGAGGATGCATCACTCAGTGGTCGATTGTCCTCCCACCAGCTGCCACTTCACTCTCCCTTTGTCGCATCTGAAGACAGAGTGCACATCAGTAGAGAAACTTCACACACTGTAGATGTAGCTTGACTTACGATGGAGGGCTAAGTTCCGATGAGCTCATCGTAAGCTGAAAATATCCTAAGTTCAATATGAATATCATACGATAAATAACTACTGTCACTGAAACAGTAAATAAATAATTACTGCAAATAACTAAACACCAGTATTGAAAAGTAAATAAATGAATACAAGTTTATCTTATCAAAGTTTTTAGATTAGATTAGATTCTTTATCTCAGCATGATACTACAATGTTTGTAGAGAGGTGGATGACATTCAGGTGTACATGCAGGAAGCCCCTTAATATGCAGAGCATTTTGGGCAAACTTAAAACTAACTTAATATTAATAAGGCAATAACTAATTCAGTGTTTATATATACAGTCCCTGCTATTACACCATCGTAAAGTCAAAATATCGGAAGCTGAACCATCATAAAACGAGAAGCATCCGTATATTATAATGCTGATACAAATTAAATTGACAGGTAAAAATTTTTACACAAAAGTATTGTATTAATCCAAACATACAACAGTATTATTATAATCATACATCGCCACACGAGAGAAAGTTGATGGGGATGGGGAGGGGGGAAATGCAATTAATCAAAATATGTTGGATTGTCAAAGTAACCTGACAATCCCAGCAGTGACAGAGTGCCAAGTGCAATAAGCATTGGTTGGCACAAAAGAACCTACATATAAAGACAGTAAAACCAATAACATGAATATGGCTGTACGCAGAGTACAACTCGGCCTGCCACTGAGGCCGAGGGCAGAATATTATCTTAATAGAAGGTACAAATGCTTTTAAGAGTACCAGCATTTACGTAGATTCTCTTCTTTAATAAGTTCTTGTAATCAACCCTGTTATTTATGTCCTTGCTTTCTTGTTTTTAATGACCCATGTCGTCTGACATTAATATTCCTAAACATTTACCCTTTTCTTCCATTCTATTAATAGTTCTAATTGCTTTTCATATATAGTATACTGACTTCTTTGTGAGGCAAGATGTGTATCTGTGTAGCGTCAAGTGAATAACTGTATGCTTTGTACTCACCTATTTGTGGTTGCAGGGGTTGATTCTCATTCTCATATCCTGGCCGTGCAGCACTGTATAACCCTTGTGGGTTCAGCACTCAGTTTTGATTGTAATAATAATATCTTGGCAATGCCTCTTAAGTTGCCAATCTTCACATTAACTCTCTCTTAGCTCCATGAATGTGTCAATATGTACTTATCTGTTTGTGTTTATAGGGTCAATCTATAGCTCCTGGTCTCTTAAGAGACAACTGACAGCTGTCCTCGTATCAATGGCTAATGCCATTAAGAAAAGTGTCCCATTTAGTTCAAGTTGACAATGTCTAAGTGCCAGCAGAGTGAAACACCTACAGTACATCTGAGGTCAGTAACCGGTTACCTACGTCCAGATGGAAAACTGGAGCTGATGAATGGTGTCCCTTGTAGGAAATCTTGTCATCAAGCTTGAGGGACTGACTACCTCCTATGCCTACTGAGGCAAGACAGACATGCACAAACCAAGACTGACAACCAGAAGTAGCAGCTGAGGTCACTGTTATATTTTCTTGTTAGGGTTGTTAGGAACTACTAAAATGTATGCCTTACTGAGTCCTGGGAACTTGGGAAACATGTCCAAATCTAAGAGGGAATTTTTTTTTTTTTCAACAAGTCGGCCGTTTCCCACCGAGGCAGGGTGATCCAAAAGGAAAGAAAATCCCCAAAAAGAAAATACTTTCATCATCATTCAACACTTTCACCTCACTCATACATAATCACTGTCTTTGCAGAGGCGCTTAGATACAACAGCTGAGAATAAGTCCCTCCCAACTGTCACTATCCCAGACCCCTCCTTTAAAGTGCAGGCATTGTACTTCCCATTTTCAGGACTCAAGTCCAACTAAATCAATTAACTGGTTTCCCTGAATCCCTTCACAAAATGTTACCCTGCTCACACTCCAACAGCTCATCAGGTCCCAAAAACCATTCGTCTCCATTCACTCCTATCTAACATGCTCACACATGCTTGCTGGAAGTTCAAGCCCCTCGCCCACAAAACCTCCTTTACCCCCTCCCTCCAACCTTTCCGAGGACGACCCCTACCACGCCTTCCTTCCCCTACAGATTTATACGCTCTCCAAGTCATTCTACTTTGATCCATTCTTTCTAAATGAAGAAGAAAACATTTCCCCAAAATGAGAAACAGAAATTATAAGTTCCCAAAGAGGTCAGGTGGACCCCCCCCTCTGGCTTCAGACTTAAGTTCCTGCAGTCAGAACGCCCTCCTCTTGCTTCAGGCCTAAGTTCCTGCAGTCAGAACCCCCCCTCTTGCTTCAGACCTAAGTTCCTGCAGTCGGAACCCCCTCTTGCTTCAGACCTAAGTTCCTGCAGTCAGAACCCCCCTTATTGCTTCAGGCCTAAGTTCCTGCAGTCAGAACCCCCTCTTGCTTCAGGCCTGAGTTCCTGCAGTCAGAACCCTCCCTCCCCTCTTGATTCAGACCTAAGTTCCTGCAGTCAGAAACCTCCCCCTCTTGCTTCAGACCTACGTTACTGCAGTCAGAAACCTCCCCCTCTTGCTTCAGGCCTAAGTTCCTGCAGTCAGAACCCCCCTCTTGCTTCAGGCCTAAGTTCCTGCAGTCAGAACCTCCCTCTTGTTTCAGGCCTAAGTTCCTGCAGTCAGAACCCCCTCTTGCTTCAGACCTAAGTCCCTGAAGTCAACCCCTCCCACTTTCTTCAGGCCTAAGTTCCTGCAGTCAGAAACCTCCCCCTCTTGCTTCAGACCTAAGTTCCTGCAGTCAGAAACCTTCCCCCTCTTGCTTCAGACCTAAGTTCCTGCAGTCAGAAACCTTCCCCCTCTTGCTTCAGACCTAAGTTCCTGCAGTCAGAACCCCCTCTTGCTTCAGGCCTAAGTTCCTGTAGTCAGAACCCCCCCTCTTGCTTCAGACCTAAGTTCCTGCAGTCAGAAACTCCCCTCTTACTTCAGGCCTAAGTTCCTGCAGTCAGACCCCCCTCTTGCTTCAGACCTAAGTCCCTGCAGTCAGAACCCCCCTTCTAACTCCTCACCTGGGTAGTCAGTACCAAGACACTTCCCCTAAGCCTAGCCTAGGTGAGGTTGAGGTATGGCATCCATAGATTGACTGCCCTTAGGAATGATGATAATGATGATAGCAGCCAGGGAGAGAACACCAGGCAACTGTCAGGGATATTTCAGGGATACAAGATGTCCTCACTCCACCAAGACCACCTCACAAGTCCTTCCACACATGGGCTTAGCAAATAATAAATAATAATAATAATAAATAATCATAATAATAATAATGATGATGATGATGATGATGATGATGATGGTACTTCAAGACAAGCCCTCTAAAATTTCTGGAGCCCCCTTGGCAAGCCAAAAAAAAAAGTTATTGCAAGTAAATAATTAAGTTTATTTAGGCATGGGCACACATAAGTACAAGTGTAAATTACCCTCCAGGATAACCCAAAATGGCAGACAGAGTGACGTATTTCTATTGTAGTCCTTGTAATATATTATTTAAACCTTAAAAGTTAAAACACCTAAGTAACTCAACTGTGTAAAAATCGATTAAAATAAAAGGAGATATACCTACCTAAAGAATAGTATCATCTCATCTGTAAGTATAAATGATTAGTGAAGGTAGGTGAGAGGAAAGTGAGGGTGGGACAGGTGAGGTATTTGAAGCAGCCAACACCAGGCTCTGCACCATTCTCCGTCACACCCGCTCTCAATGTGATCATATCTCAGGTTATTCTTGTACCTTTACTCTTGCGCTTCAACACGCAGTCATATATTAACCTAGCGGGAGAATATTATGTCCATGGTGCATACTTTACACCCAGAGTCTTCAGATTGTAGCCAGAACAATGTGGGAAAGTGTGAACTACTGCATGACTCACACCACTTGATCATTCTTCTATACATGACTCACACTACTTGATCATTCTTCTGTACATGACTCGCACCACTTGATCATTCTTCTATACATGACTCACACCACTTGATCATTCTTCTATACATGACTCACACCACTTGATCATTCTTCTGTACATGACTCACACCACTTGATCATTCTTCTATACATGACTCACACCAGTTTATCATTCTATACATGACTCACACCAGTTGATCATTCTTCTATACATGACTCACACCAGTTGATCATTCTTCTATACATGACTCACACCAGTTGATCATTCTTCTATACATGACTCACACCAGTTTACCATTCTTCTATACGTGACTCACACCAGTTTACCATTCTTCTATACATGACTCACACCAGTTTATCAGTTTTCCATACATGACTCACACCAGTTTATCATTCTTCTGTACATGACTCACACCAGTTGATCATTCTTCTATACATGACTCACACCAGTTTATCAGTTTTCTATACATGACTCACACCAGTTGATCATTCTTCTATATATGACTCACACCAGTTGATCATTCTTCTATACATGACTCACACCAGTTGATCATTCTTCTATACATGACTCACACCAGTTGATCATTCTATACATGACTCACACCAGATGATCATTCTTCTATACATGACTCACACCAGATGATCATTCTTCTATACATGACTCACACCAGTTAATCACTCTTCTATACATGACTAACACCAGTTTACCATTCTTCTATATGTGACTCACACCAGTTTACCATTCTTCTATACATGACTCACACCAGTTTATCAGTTTTCTATACATGACTCACACCAGTTTATCATTCTTCTGTACATGACTCACACCAGTTGATCATTCTTCTATACATGACTCACACCAGTTGATCATTCTTCTATACATGACTCACACCAGTTGATCATTCTATACATGACTCACACCAGATGATCATTCTTCTATATATGACTCACACCAGTTGATCATTCTTCTATACATGACTCACACCAGATGATCATTCTTCTATACATGACTCACACCAGTTAATCATTCTTCTATACATGACTCATACCAGTTGATCATTCTATACATGACTCACACCAGATGATCATTCTTCTATACATGACTCACACCAGTTAATCATTCTTCTATACATAACTCACACCAGTTTATCATTCTTCTGTACATGACTCACACCAGTTTATCATTCTTCTGTACATGACTCACACCAGTTTATCATTCTTCTGTACATGACTCACACCAGTTTATCATTCTTCTATACATGACTCACACCAGTTTATCATTCTTCTATACATGACTCACACCAGTTGATCATTCTATACATGACTCACACCAGATGATCATTCTTCTATACATGACTCACACCAGTTAATCATTCTTCTATACATGACTCACACCAGATGATCATTTTTCTATACATGACTCACACCAGTTTATCATTCTTCTGTACATGACTCACACCAGTTTATCATTCTTCTGTACATGACTCTCACCAGTTTATCATTCTTCTATACATGACATAAGAACATAAGAAGGAACACTGCAGCAGGCCTACTGACCCATGCGAGGCAGGTCCATGCCACTTCCTGGCTTAGACCAATGACCCACCTAGTCAGGTCACTTCCACTTAAGGAAGGAGCATGGCATAAGACCTAGTAGCACAAACTAGTCAGGTCCAACTCTCACCCACCCCCACCAGTTTATCATTCTTCTATACATGACTCCCACCAGTTTATCATTCTTCTATACATGACTCCCACCAGTTTATCATTCTTCTATACATGACTCCCACCAGTTTATCATTCTTCTATACATGACTCCCACCAGTTTATTATTCTTCTATACATGACTCCCACCAGTTTATCATTCTTCTATACATGACTCACACCAGTTGATCATTCTTCCAACATAATAATAACTAAGCCTTGCTCCTCTGATGGTGGCAATGTTTGTTGTGACACCTCGTGTCCACTTTCTTGTGAGTTTACTCCAGTATTACTGGAAGGAAATCATTAAAACTGCATTAGCTGCTGAACCTGCAGCAGGATATTTGATGCTATGCTCATCACTCCAGTGAAGTCTCTTAGCTCAGGGTCACAATGGTTACTATACCATAATTTTTTAAAAGAGTGGAGTGGTAAGCCAGTGGAAGGCCTCGGTCAGATGACCAAAAGCGCCAGCTGTGGGTAATCATATGACCAAGACCTGCGTCAGGTAACACTTGTCCTGTTTCCCGGCAAACCTTACCTAACCTAACCTCAAGCTGACACTTCCAATATTTGATATCATTAGTCAGCTTGTAATGGCTATGCTGCCCTGCTGGTAATTGTACAATATTTATACATTTATACAACCTAACCTATAGACTATCTTAAAAAAATAATACTTATAAATTTACAGGTAACATTAGTAAATGACTGTTGGGAATTCATATAAAAAAAAAGGGACTTCCCTCAAAATATACATTAAACACATAATCCCAGAACTATATCATGAACCTGAAATTTCAGGATGCAAACTTTAACTTTGAGGAGAATGAAGGGTATGATGAAGCCAGGTTAAGCACAAGCCGGCCAGGTGTATGATAAAAACCTGAGCCAGCTTAAAATATACACATACATATCCTGCCAAGTTGAAATATCTGAAGCCTTGATGATTCACATAGCCACCTGCCTAAATAATTATCTGAAGGATGATCTTCAAGATGTGACCACCACACTATATATACCAAGTGCTGATAACACTTAGCACCATGGTATATATATCAAGTGTGACAACACTAGCACCATGGTATATATTACAAGTGCTGACAACACTCAGCAACATGGTATATATATACCAAGTGCTGACAACACTCAGCACCATGGTATATTATACTGAGGTGCTGACAACACTCAGCACCATGGTATATATATACAAAGTGCTGACAACACTCAGCACAATGGTATATATATACTGAAGTGCTGACAACACTCAGTACCATGGTATATATATACCAAGTGCTGACAACACTCAGCACCATGGTATATATATACCAAGTGCTGACAACACTCAGCACCATGGTATATTTATACTGAGGTGTTGACAACACTCAGCACCATGGTATATATATACAAAGTGCTGACAACACTCAGCACCATGGTATATTTATACTGAGATGCTGACAACACTCAGCACCATGGTATATATATATACAAAGTGCTGACAACACTCAGCACCATGGTATATATATACCAAGTGCTGACAACACTCAGCACCATGGTATATATATACTGAGGTGCTGACAACACTCAGGGACATGGTATATATATACTGAGGTGCTGACAACACTCAGCACCATGGTATATATATACTGAAGTGCTGACAAACTCAGCACCATGGTATATATATACAGTGGACCCTCGGTTTTCGTTCACCTCCAAACTCGAACAATTATGAAAGTGTATTTTTGTAAGTGCTTTTGTAAGTGTATTTTTGGGGGTCTGAAACGACTAATCTAATTTACATTTGTCCTTATGGGAATAAATTGGTTCGATAACGGCACTCAAACAGCATTCTGGAAAGAATTTTCAACGAAAACCGAGGGTCCACTGTACTGAGGTGCTGACAACACTCAGCACCATGGTATATATATACCAAGTGCTGACAACACTCAGTACCATGGTATATACAGTGGTCCCTCGGTTTTCGCCGAAAATTTGTTCCAGAATGCTGCTCAAGTGCCATTACCGAATGAATTTACTTCCTTAAGAAATAATGTCACGTAGGTTAGTCTATTTCAGACCCCCAAAAATACACTTGCAACAGCACTTACGAAAATACACTTATATAAATGTTCAAGTTTGGAGATGCACGAAAACCGAGGGACCACTGTATATACATAAGAACATAAGAAAGAAGGAACACTGCAGCAGGCCTACTACCCCATGCGAGGCAGGTCCAAGTCTCCAACCGGCTTAAGCCAATGCCATGACCCAGCCAGGTCAGGTTACATTCACTTAAGGAAGGAGCACGGCATCTGACCTAGTAGCACAAGCTAGTCAGGACCAACTCACACCCACCCTCACCCACTCATATATTTATCTAGCCAACCACCTGGATTTAACCCTCTCCAGGTAAACTCCAGGTAGTCAGGTCACTTCCACTTAAGGAATTAGTACGGCATCTGACCTAGTAGCACAAGCTAGTCAGGTCCAACTCAAACCCACCCACACCCACTCATGTATTTATCTAACCTATTTTTAAAACTACACAACATCCCAGCCCCTATGACGGTACTTGGGAGTTTGTTCCACTGATCCACAACTCTATTACCAAACCAGTGCTTTCCTATATCCTTCCTGAATCTGAACTTTTCCAACTTGAAACCATTGCTGCGAGTCCTATCTTGGCTGGATATTTTCAGCACGCTATTTACATCCCCTTTATTTATTCCTGTTTTCCATTTATACACCTCAATCATATCCCCCCTAATTCTATGCCTTTCTAGAGAGTGCAGATTCAAGGCCCTCAGTCTATCCTCATAGGGAAGATTTCTGATACATGGGATCAACTTTGTCATCCTCCTCTGTACGTTTTCCAGTGAATTTATATCCATTCTGTAATATGGTGACCAGAACTGTGCAGCATAATCTAAATGAGGCCTAACCAAAGATATATAAAGTTGAAGAACAACCTGAGGACTTCTATTATTTATACTTCTTGATATGAAGCCAAGGATTCTGTTAGCTTTATTGTGAACACTTATGCACTGTTGTCTTGGTTTCACATTACTACTAACCAGAACTCCTAAATCCTTCTCGCAATCACAAGTATTAAGATCTACATTATTCAGTTTATACGTGGCATGGTTATTGTCCTGCCCAACATTTAGAACTTTGCATCTGTCTACATTAAACTGCATCTGCCACTTCTCCGACCACTGCATCAGTCTATTCAAATCATCCTGGAGTGCTCTAATGTCCTCATTAGAATGATTTGGACGGCCTATTTTGGTGTCATCAGCAAATTTGCTTATGTTGCTATTTATTCCCTCATCTATGTCGTTTATGTAAATTGTAAACAACAGGGGGCCCAAAACTGACCCATGTGGAACACAGCTTGAGACATGCCCCCATTCTGATTTCTCTCCATTTATACAAACTCTCTGCCGCCTATTTGTCAACCATGCCTCTACCCAGGAAAAAATTTCTCCTATTCCGTGTGCCTTAAGTTTCCTCAGTAGCCTCTGATGTGGAACTTTATCGAAAGCCTTACTGAAGTCCATATACACAATATCATATTCATTACCATGATGTACCTCCTCAAACACCTTAGTGAAAAAAGTTAGTAAATTCGTAAGAGATTATGAGAAAGATGAAAACGATGCAATAAATTTTCTTCATAATATTATTTAATTTTTTTTTATTTATATAAAAAGAATTTGTAAAAATTAATAAAAAATGACTACACTACCACCACCTATTGTTTCTATGATATTTAGTAATGTAGATTTTTTGAATATTGAAACATCCCCTTAGTAAAACCGTGCTGAGATTCATTAATCAATTTCTGCTTTTCAAGATGGTTATGAATTGCCTCGGCAATTTTTGATTCCATAAATTTACCAACTATGGAGGTATGGCTTATTGGTCTATAGTTCGAAGCTAAGGGCCTGTCACCTGCCTTGTAAATAGGTATTACATTTGCCCTTTTACACTTGTCTAGCACTATGCCAGTTTGTAGTGATATATTGAAAAGATTTGCCAAAGGTTTGCTAAGTTCCTCTTTACATTCCTTTAAAACTCTTGCAAACAGTTCATCAGGGCCTGGGGATTTGTTAGGTTTCAATTTCTCTATTTGTCTGAGGACTATGTCACTAGTTACCCCCAATCGAGCATAGTCTATTATCTTCCTGTTCTACATAATTTATTATTTCTGGAATTCCACTAGTATCTTCCTGAGTAAAAACTGAGAGGAAGTAAGTATTGAAAATTTCACACATATCCTTATCACTGTCAGTGATCTGTCCTGAGTTACTCTTAAGTGGGCCTATCTTGTCCCTAATCTTACTTCTGTATACCTGAAAGAACCCTTTTGGGTTAGTCTTCGAATCCCTTGCGACCTTAGCCTCATAATCCCTTTTTGCTTTTCTTATTCCTTTTTTTATTTCTCTCTTTAATTGAAAATATTGATTTCTTATCTGTTCATCCCCTCTTTTGATACGCCTATATATGCCTCTCTTTTGACCAATGAGATGTTTTAAATTATTGTTGATCCATTTAGGATCATTTTTATTAGATCTAATTTCCCTACTCGGAACAAAAGTTGTCTGGGCAGCTAGAACTACACCCTGGTAAACGTCATATTGGCAACCAAAACCACCTACCTGACCCATAGTCAGGTCATCCCAATTTAGCCCACCTAGGTAATTTCTCAGCCTCATGAAGTCGGCTAAGCGAAAGTCTGGAACAGGGACTTGATTACAGTTACCTGGGTAATTCCATGATATATTGAAACTAAGTGTAATCGCTTTCCCCAAGCTCTTCATTAACCTCAAGTTTATTAATTAGTGATTCTTTGTTGGCAAGAACCAAATCAAGCAAGTTGCTACCTCTAGTTGGTTCTGTTACAAACTGTTTTAACCCTTTGGGGATCGACAGGCCTTCTCAGAAACATGTTCTCGGGGTAGAAATTTTTTTGAAAAAAAAAAAAAAAAAATTCTTATGAAATGATAGAGTTTTTCCGATCATAACGCCACCAAAATTACGAAATTTTATCGAAAACTAACGGAATTATGCTTTCGCGAAATTAGCGGTATCATTGGCATTGACGCATCGGCGATTTCACCCACTTTGAGCCCTATTTTCGGCAAATTCCAATGTTTCAGTCTACTAAAATTATAGCTATTTAGCTAGAACTCCATTTCTTCTATCGATTGAGTACAAGAAACCGCCTATTTACCAATTTCAACTACCCAAAATAGTGGTCAGAAAATGGCAATTTTCCAATTTCACACAAATTTCAAACGATGCCAATTTCAAAATAGGGTCCAGAATAAACAAAGCAGACACTCCTGGCACTAAAATAACATCTTCTCTGTTCATTAGTCACGTCTCCAGGCCCCTCTTACATTATTTTTGTTTTTCATTTTGAATTTTTATTCTCACGAAAAATAGAAGATTTACTGTTATGTAAACAACTGCATCATTGTAAAAATGGTATAAATAATATCAGAGCACTTGTGCATGAATATCAGACTCGCCAGTTGATGTGTATTGGACGCATGGTGTGATTTGTTTACTCTTGAACATCGTCAAAAATCGAACATTTTCGCTACTTTGAGCTCAATTTCAAGGTACTTGTCATTGTCAAACCAATCAAAATCATCTCTATTTCTGTAATATATCTTCCATTCTATCAAATGAGACCAAGAAAACGAAAGTACATCAATAAATACCATATGAAAATAGACTGCAAAGTCGCTGTTTTAATCGAAAAAAAACGGTCGGAGTTTTTTTTCTCATTATGCAGTGTGTGCTGCAGGATTTTTCTTATACTGCGCACACTGACCACATAGACCCATTCTTTCATATGTAGGCCTACCAGACGTTTCCTGCTTAATTTGAGGCCGCTAGAATTTGGGCGTACTAGTACGGCACCAACCCCTGCTCGTAAAACATACTAGTACAGCACCGACCCCCAAAGGGTTAAAAAACAATCCTGAACTGTATCAAGAAAGTCCCTAGACTCAAGATTACCTGTCACATTGTTCCAATCAATTTGTCTAAAGTTAAAATCTCCCATTAACACAACATTTTCATATCTTGTCGCCTTATGAATTTTGTCCCATAGCAGCTTAATGCGTTCCCTATCCAGGCTTGGGGGCCTGTAAATCACACCCAAAATTAATTTTTCACAACCATCGAGAAACTGTAGCCAAACAGATTATGTGTCCGATGTTTCTAATCTTATATCTTGTCTAACACAACAATTTAAATTATCTCTGACATACATCGCCACTCCACCACCCTTCCTGTTGACCCTATCAGTGTGGAATAGTTTATATCCCTGTATGTTGCACTTGGAAGGCATTTCTCTATCTTTCAGGTTGAACCAGGTCTCTGTTATAGCAATAATATCTATATTACCTGCACTTGCAAGTAATCTTAGCTCATCTATCTTATTTCTTAGACTCCTACTATTTGTATAGTAAACCTTACGGGAGTTAGTCACTCGTTGCCCTCTACTATCTCTCTTTGTTTATTGATCAATTGCTTTGCCTTTACTAGGAACTTTATTTTGAATATTGTCTTTTAAACATATCCCTGAGGTATCCTGGTAATATCTGCTGTTTCCAGGCCTAATACTACAGCCTGATTGTTTCCCACAAACACCCATACCTCTATAATCTATCAGTTTAAAGTCCTAGACAAGTCTCCAATGACCCCCTCAATCGAATCGGCTAATGCAACCACTCCAGCCCCAGAGAGATGAACCCCATCCCTTGCATACATATCACGTTTGCCATAGAATTTGTCCCAGTTATCAATGAATGGAATTGCAAGTTCCTTGCAGTAGCTGTCTAGCCAGCAATTTATACCAATTGCCCTAGACATCCATTCATTGCCCACTCCCTTTCTAGGCAAAATGCTACATATGATTGGGATCCCTCCCTTAGACCTAACTACAGTGGACCCCCGAGTTTCGTAAAAACTTCACTCCTGAAGTCTGCTCAAGTGCCATTACCGAACGAATTTACTCCCTTAAGGAAAAATTTCACGTAGGTTAGTCTATTTCAGACCCCCAAAAATACACTTCCACAAGAACTTACAAAATTATACTTACATAATTGCACGATTTCCGGGGTATTCGTTAACCGAGGGTCCACTGTACTTCTATGGCTGACCTGTACTTATCTAGTAGCTCCTGTCTTCTGCCCTTCCCAATGTCATTTCCACCAGCACTAAGACAGATAATGGGCTTGTTCCCATTACCTGACACAATATTATCCAACCTGCTGACTATGTCACTAATACCAGCTCCTGGGAGGCACAGCCTCTGTCTGACCTTCCTATCTCTGTTACAAAAAGCATGGTCCATATATCTTACCTGAGAGTCTCCCACAATCAGAATATTCTTACCTTGATTAGCAGGGAAGTCAGTGGTACCTTTAACCTCACTAACCACTGAAGTATGTACACTCGTCCTGGAGAACAGAGAATCGATTTCCTACCTTCACATCTTCTCTATTAATTTTCCTTATCTTCCTTAATTGTGAACCACTTGCCACTTAAAGCAGCTGCCACTCTCACTGTTGGTAACCATTTCCTCCTCACTAGCACCAACCATCTCACACTCACTCCCAAACCCTCCTAGGCAAAGCTTCAGCCTCCTATTTTCCTCCTAAAGGAGTAGAACCTCCTTCTTCATAACTTTAACCTGAGATTCTAAAACGCTGCAGCTAGCCATGTGGTTGGTAACACCCACGCTAATTCCCAGACAGCTTAGGACAGGTATGACCACAAGTGACCACTGACCTCAGCACCATGGTATATATATACTGAAGTGCTGACAACACTCAGCACCATGGTATATATATATATACAGTGGACCCTCGGTTAACGAATACCCGAAATCGTGCAATTATGTAAGTATAATTGTGTAAGTTCTTGTGGAAGTGTATTTTTGGGGGTCTGAAATAGACTAACCTACGTGAAATTTTTCCTTAAGGGAGTAAATTCGTTCGGTAATGGCACTTGAGCAGACTTCAGGAGTGAAGTTTTACGAAACTCGGGGTCCACTGTATATATACCAAGTGCTGACAACACTCAGCACCATGGTATATAGTATATACTAAAGTGCTGGCAAAACTCAGCACCATGGTATATATATATGAAGTGCTGACAACACTCAGCACCATGATATATATATACAGTGGACCTCGGTTAACGAATACCCCGGAAATCGTGCAATTATGTAAGTATAATTTTGTAAGTTCTTGTGGAAGTGTATTTTGGGGGTCTGAAATAGACTAACCTACGTAAAATTTTCCTTAAGGAGTAAATTCGTTCGGTAATGGCACTTGAGCAGACTTCAGGAGTGAAGTTTTTACGAAACTCGGGGGTCCACTGTACTAAAGTGCTGACAACACTCAGCACCATGGTATATATATACTAAAGTGCTGACAACACTCGGCACAATGGTATATATATACCAAGTGCTGACAACACTCAGCACCATAGTATATATACTGAAGTGCTGACAACAAACTCAGTATCAGACTACATACGTATATACAGTGGTACCCCGACTTACGATGGTCCCCAAACACACCCTTTTATGTAAGTTTATTTTTTTAAATGTTTTTGTAAGTGTAATTTTGGGGGTCTAAAAGGACTAGTCTATTTTACATCATTTCTTATGGAGATAAATTCGTTTGGTAATGGCACTTGAACAGCATTCTGGAATGAAAAAATATCGTAAGTCGGGTACCACTGTATATATACAGTGGACCCCGAGTTTCGTAAACCCGGAAATCGTACATTTATGTAAGTATAATATTGTAAATGCTTGTGGAAAAGTATTTTTGGGGTCTGAAATAGACTAACCTACGTGACATTTTTCCTTAAGGGGATAAATTCGTTCGGTAATGGCACTTGAGCAGACTTCAGGAGTGAAGTTTTTACGAAACTCGGGGTCCACTGTATATATATATATATATATATATATATATATATATATATATATATATATATATATATATACACACTAAGGTACTGACATCACTGTCAGCACCAACAGTTACTACTGACCACTCAAGGTCACACACTACAATCTTACCTGTTTAGGATCAAACCTTAATATACTTCTCATGTCCCTGACACTGTATGATCCCTAAGGGATTAGCTCAGAGATGACTAACATATTATAGTTACGATCGTCTTTAATTAACAACTGTTAATCTCCAGTAGATGCTGGTGGTGTTTTATTCATCAGGAAACACGATAGTCTCCTGACAAGGTCTTCGTCAGAGGCTGACACATTAGGTGATTAAGATTACATGTATACTGATCTACCCCAGTTAGGTTCGCCTGTGCAGCAGACTTCTTCAGTCAAATACAGGTGAATATAACACTGGAAATAGTATAAAGAGTAATTTTGAGGTAGTCAGCCCCTCAGACTGAAGTAGAGGCATGCAGCTAGATTTCATATACAGTGGAACCCGAGTTTCAGCCATAATCCGTTCCAGGAGCTAGGCCTAAACTCGAACCCGGGCCCGAAAGACGAAGCAATATTTCCAATAAGAAATAATGTAAATACAATTAATCTGTCAGTAGTATTATACTTGTGTAGTATATGTATGTAGTACCAGCTAATGTTATAATTATGATCCTTGTTCAAGTTAGGATATCTAACCTAGCTACCTATGACGTCATGAGTCCTGAGCATGTGTGTGCTCGCCCAGAGGCATCTTCCTCATTCATCTGAGGCCTAGGCAGCGACAGGTAGTAGGCTGGCACTTTCCTCTCATGACTAAGTCAATACACAGTCACCAACCCACCAGTGTGTTTCATTACGTCTGTGATTATCTCCTAGAACCCTTCCAACAATTCCATTCCACACCAAAAATCACAAAAAATTCATTTTTTTAAAGAATAAATACTATAGTTTTACATACAGAAAACAATGAGAAATAAATATAAAGCACTAATTATAATGGGCAAATGAACAGTTAAATAAGTTTTACCTTTATTGAAGACTCTTGTTGGCATATGAGAGAGGCAGGAGAGTTTGTTTGGAGGCAGGACAAGATAATCCTTCAATATGACACTAATATCAACTCTACATCTAGCACAATTCATCTAATATGACATAATAAACAATATTAATAACATAGAAACATGATATATATGTACTCTAGAATGAATAAAATACGTCATATGTCTCTCTCCCTAAGCGACAATTGTTGCTGTGTTGTTTGTTGTTGGGTGTATAAGGGCCACTGAAAGATAAGCCTTACAGAGTGTTGGTCATGGCCGCCAGAGACGGAAGTGTTGTCAGTTGCCCTATGTAACTCCAACAACATTGGAGGAGTCAGTTTCGTGCTGTACTTTTCCTATCGATTAATTGCTTAACTTACTTGCTACACTGTTAATGCTACACTTTATTGCTGGCTGGTGCTATAGCCTTTATCGACTAGTGCTGCTTTAGTATCGTACATATCGTAGAATCACTGAATCACTGAAGAAGGCACATTCTCCCCTCTCTCTTCCTCCTCCACTTTGGTACTTTGCTACAATTTCTTTCTTCAATTCTATCGTGTTTGTCACTTTCTTTACCAAAGGGCTGCCACTATGAAGTTTCTTTGGGCCCATGGTGGCTTATTTCAGTCACAATCAATAAACAAGCACTAAACACAATGAATTTATTGTGAAAACAAAGCTAGACTGGCTCACAACGCCTGCGCGGGGGCGTGCAAGCGCAGGCAGGCGGACAAGTCTGGTACGCCGGCTGAAACTCGGGGCAACGGCCGAAAGTCGCGACAAAATTAGGCTGAAAAAAGCAACCGAAACTCGAAGCGGCCGATTCTCGGGGTGGCCAAACCTCGGGGTTCCACTGTATAATTGCTTTAATTAGCCAGGGTGACCACTGCCTATAAGAGTACAGGAGAGACAGAGGAAGCTAAAAGTTCTTAGTAATGTAAGTAGTCGTTAGTGGAGCTCTTGGTTGTATGAGGCTATGGCTGCCTTATAGGCCTACCTAGCAGGAAAATAAAAAGCTTACAGAAAAGATTATATTATGCAGTTGTTTTTGTAGTCAGTGAGTTAACGAATATACTGCAAGTGCTGTTGACCAGACTGCATTATAGATGTTGTGCCTCAGTGTTCATTGCTGACCAGAATTCTGCACATCTCCCACTCCCAGCCTTGCCTCGCTCTCCTCCACAGAGTAGAATGCCTCCCAGCCCTGCCTCGCTCTTCCCCACAAAGCAAAACACCTCCTTGCCCTGCCTCGTTCTCCCTGCAGAGTTCTGCACCTCAACCTCCCCGCCCTGCCTCACCCTGCTATCTTTAACTGCCCATGTTGGCACTGCCTCGCCATCTCTACTGCCACCTACTGTCCTCCTTCCACCCTCCTCAATGCATCCCATTACCCTTCTAGCGCCTCCCTACCATCCCTAGGACCTCCCTACAGCCTTACCCTGATGCTGGGTCACCTTAACAAGGAGAACTAAGAGTAGTTTGTGTCTGTGTGTTTAGTGGCCTCGTCTCTTGGCGGGTGCCACTGTTGCCACAGAGTGCCACTGTCGCCATGGGGTGCCACTGTTGCCACAGAGTGCCACTCACCACTGTTGCCACAGATGGCCACTGTTGGACAGAGTGCCACTCGCCACAGTGTCACTATCGCCAAAGGGTGCCACTGTCACCACAGATGGCCACTGTTGCCACAGGGTGCCACTGTCGCCACAGAGTGCTACTCCAACCACAAAGTACCTGTCTAAGAACCCAGTGTATCTTTCGGTATAAATAGTGGAGATATTTCCTCTTTCGTCTAAATTTGCTGACATTTTGGGCTGGTAAGAGTTCATTACTGAGGTTGGGTAGACAGTACAATATTACCTCCAGGGAGAACCAGGAGTGTTATGAGTGAACTAGGATTAAGTCAATAAGGGCAATTCTAGCCTTGTACGTATTGCAGTGTTGTGCTGCTAGTGTCTGGCCAGCAACACCACATGACCATCACAACCCAGATGATCTGTCACATGTAACAGGAAGGAAACATCACAAGACCGTCACGGTCACCGTGTTAATATTATAGTCGTCACACACACAACCTCAGCGTCACGGTCACTGTGTTAATATTATAGTCATCACACACACACAACCTCAGCGTCACGGTCACCGTGTTAATAAACATAAACAATCTGAACTCAAACCTTGAATCTGAAGTAAATATTTAACACAAGTTGTTGTACACCCGAGTGACAGAAGTTGCCGGCACAAGACTACTGGCCAATAACAACAAGAAGACACGTCTTCAATGAACTGGATCTCTGATTCAGTTTCATTATTATTCCATCATGGTAGTTTTAACTACCATATAATGAAGTTTTAATCATAACATAAAAACTTTGATTATTGATTAATTAATCTCCTGAGTTTCTGCCTCCATGTTGGTTATTAGTGATCAGTGACAAGTGTTCATTATACCTTAGCCTAGAGAACAAATGGATTTGATAGTTAAAAATAGGAGATTTATTAGATGGAGAGTTAGAGATATCAGGAAGATGGAGGGAATATTTTGAGGACCTGTTAGATGTTCATGAAGATACGGAAGCTGTGATTTCATGCATTGGGCAAGGAGGTATAACATTTTGAAGGAGTGAGGAAGAGCCAGTTGTGAGTGTGGGGGAAGTGAGTCAGGCAGTTGGTGGGATGAAAAGGGGTAAAACAACTGGAATTGATGAGATAAAGACAGAAATGTCTGTATGGAATAGTGTAAAGTACCTAGGGACTGGCAGAAAGCATGCATAGTTCCTTTGTATAAAGGCAAAGGGGACCAAAAAAAAGTGTAAAAATTATAAGGGAATAAGACTGTTGAGTACACCTGGTAAAGTGTACAGTAGAGTTATTACTGAAAGAATTAAGAGTAAGATGGAGAGCAGGATAGCAGATGAACAAGGAGGCTTTAGGAAGGGTGGGGAGTGTGTAGACTGTTTACAGTGAAACATATAGGTGAACAGTATTTAGGTTTTTGTGGTGTTTTTGGATTTGGATAAGGTGTGATAGGATGGATAGGGGGGCAATGTGGCATATGTTGCAAATGTATGGAATTGGTGGTGGGTTACTGAAAGCAGTGAAGAGTTTTACTAGGTTGGTGAGGCTCAGGTTATAGTATGTAGGAGAGAGGGAGATTATTTCCCAGTAAAAGTAGGCCATAGACAAGGATGTGTGATGTCACCATGGTTATTCAATATATTTATAGATGGAGTCGTAAGAGAAGTGAATGCTCGGATGTTGGCAAGAGGTGTGGGATTAAAGATAAAAATCTAACACAAAGTGGGAGTTGTCACAGTTGCTTTCTGCTGATGACACTGTGCTTTTGGGAGAAGTTGCAGAGGTTGGTGGATGAGTTTAGTACGGTATGTAAAAGAAGGAAATTAAAAGTGAATATAGGAAAAATGATGAGGATAACAAAAATTTAGGTAATGAAAGATTGGATATCAGTTTGGAGGGAGTATGGAGGAAGTGAATGTACTCAGATATTTAGGAGTGGACGTGTCAGCAGATGGGTCTATGAAAGGCGAGGTGAATCACAGAATTGGTGAGGGGAAAAAGGTGAGTGGTGCACTGAGTGGTCTGTGGAAACAAAGAGGAGAATGTATGAGAGTATAGTTATGCCAATGCTCTTATATGGGTGTGAAGCATGGGTGGTGAATGTTGCAACAATGAGAAGGCTGGAGGCAGTGGAGATGTTGTGTCTGAGGGCAATGTGTGGTGTGAATATAATGCAGAGATCCATAGTTTGGAAAATAAGAGGAGGTGTGGAGTTACTAAAAATACTGCCTTTCCTCACTTAGTGACGTACTCATTTACTGATGACTCGGAATTACGACGGGCTCTCTGACCAGTATGCATACCAAAATAATGTATATTAGAGCTGATTTCCTCTATTCTGTAAATTACAGTATACTACTGTATAAATATTTAAAAATATATCAGAAATGTTATAAATGGTACAAAGGTGACATTAAAACAATATTAAAGATGGTTGACACAAACCCACTACCACAAATTTGTTTACCAACGAGGTCTTTGGAACAGAACTCCGTCATTAAGTGAGGAGAGGCTGTATTATAAAGAGTGCTGAGGAGGGTGTTGAGGTGGTTCAGACATTTAGAGAGGATGGAAAGAAATAAAATTATTTAGAGAGCGAGTAAATCCATAATAGAAGGAAGGTGGAGTAGGGGTTGGCTGTGGAGTCATCACCCCCTGTGTTCTATCTCACACTAGGCCTAAACTGGACATTAAGGAGTATGCAATAATAATAATAAAGTTAAGTGTATAGAAGGGTAAGTAGAAGTTAGTATAATTTGTCAGCCATCTTAGGTCTTGACCAGACACAGTAATACAACAAACTGTCAGAGTGCATAACTTTTAAGAGGCTTCCTTTTACACTAAATATTATGTTAACACATTCCTTCCTTAATTCAGCTACATAAGTAACCAATCAATAGTTTTTACACACACACACACACACACACACACACACTAACACACACACTAACACACACACACACTAACACACACACACACACACACACACACACACACACACACACACACAGGCCGTGTCTTATCAACATGAGCCTTGGACAAAATGATAAATTACACACACACTGATTATTAATATTATTATTATTATTATTAAGGATAATAAGTCAATATTTGACCTTACTGACTTATATTAAGTTTATTTACACAATACACAAGACCATTGTAAATATAAACATGTCTGATCAACTTGAAAAAAAAATAAGTTCTTACTACCTTCTACCCTAGGAAACCCCGGTTCTCATCCCTTCCGGAACCCCAGAACCTTCCTCCCAATCCACCAGAACCCCAGAAAACCCTCTCCTCCCCCAGAACCCCCAGCACGAGACGGCGCCAGGAGCCACACCTTTCCACAGCTCTGACACCCAAGAGTGATTCATTCTATATATGTTACACAGCTTAACTATACTGTGAAGGGCAGGACAGAGTGGGTGTACTATCCTGTGAGGCAGACAGTGGGTGTACTATCCTGTGAGGCAGACAGTGGGTGTACTATCCTGTAGGCAGACAGTGGTGTACTATCCTGTGAGGCAGACAGTGGGTGTACTATCCTGTGAGGCAGACAGTGGGTGTACTATCCTGTGAGGCAGACAGTGGGTGTACTGTGTGAGAGAGAAGGAGAGAGAGAGGAGAGAGAGAGAGAGAGAGAGAGAGAGAGAGAGAGAGAGAGAGAGAGAGAGAAGAGAGAAGAAAGAGAGAGAGAGAGAGAGAGAGAGAGAGAGAGAGAGAGAAAGAGAAAGAGAAAGAGAGAGAGAAAGAGAGAAAGAGAGAGAGAAAGAGAGAAAGAAAGAGAGAAAGAGAGAAAGAAAGAGAGAAAGAAAGAGAGAGAGAAAGAGAGATAAAGAGAAAGAGAGAGAGAGAGATAAAGAGAGATAAAGATAAAGAGAGAGAAAGATAAAAAGAGAAAAAGAGAGAGAGAGAGAGAGAGAGAGAGAGAGAGAGAGCAGCAATACTCAGACAATTACTGAACAAATGTCAATCTCAGGAAATGAAAAAAAGTTAGGACAATGAAGGAATAAGAACGAAGAACTGAGACGTAGAACATACTGATAAAAAAAGAGTGTAAATAGAAGACAGAATAACCTTGGTAGTAAGAATAGAGAGAAACACATCGCCAGAGGTCAACATCAAACAACTGGCGAAGTAAAAACCACTGAACAAGTCTGAGAGAGACACTGAAGATGCTATATACCAGACATGTCAAACCTGTCATCGAGTAAGCAGCGCCAGCCTGGAGCCACACCTGGCCAAGCATCACACTCACTGCCAACACCACTAATTACCTTTAAAACAATCTATCCACCCCACGTGGGTCATTAAGAACGTCAAGTCAAGGTAACTGTGACCAGAGCCCTGGTGAGAAGAGCAACACGGGAAGTGGTAAAGGAGGTATGAGAGAGGACAATAGTGCATAATGCACTGCTCAACACTTGTACACATCTACAGTACATCAAAGACCACTGCTCAACACTTGTACACATCTACAGTACATCAAAGACCACTGCTCAACACTTGTACACATCTACAGTACATTAAAGACCACTGCTCAATACTTGTACACATCTACAGTACATCAAAGACCACTGCTCAACACTTGTACACATCTACAGTACATCAAAGACCACTGCTCAATACTTGTACACATCTACAGTACATCAAAGACCACTGCTCAACACTTGTACACATCTACAGTACATTAAAGACCACTGCTCAACACTTGTACACATCTACAGTACATCAAAGACCACTGCTCAACACTTGTACATATCTACAGTACATCAAAGACCACTGCTCAACACTTGTACACATCTACAGTACATTAAAGACCACTGCTCAACACTTGTACACATCTACAGTACATCAAAGACCACTGCTCAACACTTGTACACATCTACAGTACATCAAAGACCACTGCTCAACACTTGTACACATCTACAGTACATCAAAGACCACTGCTCAACACATGTACACATCTACAGTACATCAAAGACCACTGCTCAACACTTGTACACATCTACAGTATATCAAAGACCACTGCTCAACACTTGTACACATCTACAGTACATCAAAGACCATTGCTCAACACTTGTACACATCTACAGTACATCAAAGACCACTGCTCAACACTTGTACACATCTACAGTACATCAAAGACCACTGCTCAACACTTGTACACATCTACAGTATATCAAAGACCACTGCTCAACACTTGTACACATCTACAGTACATCAAAGACCACTGCTCAACACTTGTACACATCTACAGTACATCAAAGACCACTGTTCAACACTTGTACACATCTACAGTACATCAAAGACCACTGCTCAACACTTGTACACATCTACAGTACATCAAAGACCACTGCTCAACACTTGTACACATCTACAGTACATCAAAGACCACTGCTCAACACTTGTACACATCTACAGTACATCAAAGACCACTGCTCAACACTTGTACACATCTACAGTACATCAAAGACCACTGCTCAACACTTGTACACATCTACAGTACATCAAAGACCACTGCTCAACACTTGTACACATCTACAGTACATCAAAGACCACTGCTCAACACTTGTACACATCTACAGTACATCAAAGACCACTGCTCAACACTTGTACACATCTACAGTGCATCAAAGACCACTGCTCAACACTTGTACACATCTACAGTACATCAAAGACCACTGCTCAACACTTGTACACATCTACAGTACATCAAAGACCACTGCTCAACACTTGTACACATCTACAGTACATCAAAGAGCACAGTGCTGTGAACTAACATATAAGAATACTTTAATTCAAAACCAAGTAAACTGTAGTGTACATATACATTACTAGTTTATAATGTATATACACAAAGATACCATCTTACTGGTGTATATACACTAGTTTATAATGTATATACACAGATCCCTCTTACTGGTGTATATACACACATATATATGATGTATATACACTATTATATAACGTAATGTATATACACTATTGTTTAACGTAATGTATATACACTATTGTATAACGTAATGTATATACACTAGTGTATAATGTATATACTCCTCTTGCTGCATTAAAAAAAAGTCAGGACAAGACGGGCACAAACTCACTACATGCGCTTATAGCTCAAATAAGCCACAATTAATTAACGATTATAAACTTTGTGGCAAAACCTCAACTTTTGAAGATGATACCGAGGCTGACACTCATTAATCAAGATGATATCTACGAGGACAGCATCTTTCAAGACCGCTACGAGGACAGCATCTTTCAAGACCGCTACGAGGACAGCATCTTTCAAGATTGCTACGAGGACAGCATCTTTCAAGACTGCTACGAGGACAGCATCTTTCAAGACTGCTACGAGGACAGCATCTTTCAAGACTGCTACGAGGACAGCATCTTTCAAGACTGCTACGAGGATAGCATCTTTAAAGACTGCTACGAGGACAGCATCTTTCAAGACTGCTACGAGGACAGCATCTTTCAAGACAGCTACGAGGCCAGCATCTTTCAAGACAGCTACGAGGCCAGCATCTTTCAAGACAGCTACGAGGCCAGCATCTTTCAAGACTGCTACGAGGACAGCATCTTTCAAGACTGCTACGAGGACAGCATCTTTCAAGACGGCGGCTTCTTTGATGCTGCTGGAGAGGGCTCTTGATCCAAATCAATTTCAATATATATTGAAATTGATTTTTACAAGTCCTCCCCTACAATAACAATTATTATTATTATTATTATGAAGGCAGGTTGAGGGTCGGCACCAGAGGCTGACATATCAAAGGCATCACTGGTGCGTAGTGCCGTGGTTAAAACTCTTTATATTTTGACCATAAAAACCCCACTAACACGAGATTTTCAGTGGTTCTCAGTGGGAGAGACCGCCCACTGTGGGTGGCAATGGTGTTAGTGTGGGGAATGTCACAACCACACAGTCAAGGACCACAATGGTAATTACTCACTGACTTTTTTGGGGTTATCCTAGAGGGTAATTAACACCATGTATGATAATTGTACTAATGAATGATAATTGTAGTAATGAATGATAATTGTACTAATGAATGATAATTGTACTAATGTATGATAATTGTACTAATGTATGATAATTGTACTGATGTATGATAACTGTACTGATGTATGATAATTGTACTAATGTATAATTGTACTAATGTATGATAATTGTACTAATGTATGATAATTGTACTAATGTATGATAATTGTACTAATGTATGATAATTGTACTAATGTATGATAATTGTACTAATGTATGATAATTGTACTAATGTATGATAATTTTACTAATGTATGATAATTGTACTAATGTATGATAATTGTACTAATGATAATTTTACTAATGTATGATAATTGTACTAATGATAATTGTACTAATGTATGATAATTGTACTAATATATGATAATTGTATTAATGTATGATAATTGTACTAATGAATGATAATTGTACTAATGTATGATAACTGTACTAATGAATGATAATTGTACTAATGTATGATAATTGTATTAATGTATGATAATTGTACTAATGAATGATAATTGTACTAATGTATGATAATTGCACTAATGAATGATAATTGTACTAATTGTAACGGTGGCTAAATGCAAACTTATTTACACCGAGGGTTGGAAAATGCTACTCAGCAAAAAATAGAACCATTGGAAAGTACTAACTTCAAAGGGACATAAAGTGTAATAGGGAGAAATATGGCACTAGAGGATTGGGGAAAGTGTCACTGTGATAAAAATAAGTGCCAGGTGGGGGAAACAAGTGTCAGATGGGGGAGGGGAGGGAAATCAGTGCCCTTGAGGCATATCTGGCACCTGTTGTGCCTCAGGCCTTGTTCTCACTCAAGAAGATAGCAATCAAGACGTGAGCGGTGTGTTTACACTAGCAATACACAAGAAGTGTGACAAGTGTCTAGATGAGTAAGTGGTGTTACCTGGCTTGTTACTCACCCTGACTCATCCAGCACTACACAAGTGTGACAAGTGTCTAGATGAGTAACAGTGGTGTTACCTGGCTTGTTACTCACCCTGACTCATCCAGCAATACACAAGAAGTGTGACAAGTGTCTAGATGAGTAAGTGGTGTTACCTGGCTTGTTACTCACCTGACTCATCCAGCACTACACAAGAAGTGTGACAAGTGTCTAGATGAGTAACAGTGGTGTTACCTGCTTCTACTCACCCTGACTCATCCAGCAATACACAAGAAGTGTGACAAGTGTCTAGATGAGTAACAGTGGTGTTACCTGGTTCTTACTCACCCTGACTCATCCAGCACTACACAAGAAGTGTGACAAGTGTCTAGATGAGTAACAGTGGTGTTACCTGGCTTCTTACTCACCCTGACTCATCCAGCACTACACAAGAAGTGTGACAAGTGTCTAGATGAGTAACAGTGGTGTTACCTGGTTCTTACTCACCCTGACTCATCCAGCAATACACAAGAAGTGTGACAAGTGTCTAGATGAGTAACAGTGGTGTTACCTGGCTTCTTACTCACCCTGACTCATCCAGCACTACACAAGAAGTGTGACAAGTGTCTAGATGAGTAACAGTGGTGTTACCTGGCTTCTTACTCACCCTGACTCATCCAGCACTACACAAGAAGTGTGACAAGTGTCTAGATGAGTAACAGTGGTGTTACCTGGTCTTACTCACCCTGACTCATCCAGCACTACACAAGAAGTGTGACAAGTGTCTAGATGAGTAACAGTGGTGTTACCTGGCTTCTTACTCACCCTGACTCATCCAGCAATACACAAGAAGTGTGACAAGTGTCTAGATGAGTAACAGTGGTGTTACTTGGCTTCTTACTCACCCTGACTCATCCAGCACTACACAAGAAGTGTGACAAGTGTCTAGATGAGTAACAGTGGTGTTACCACCTGTGACATGACTGTCTCTAGTTCTCAGAGTTCCAGCATACCAATGGGCCAGACTTCCTACTTATATAAAGAAGTAATTAATAGTTAGACTCTTACCAACAGAAATATTTCCGGAACGAACAAGTCTTCAAGAGAACTAAACGCTCTTGACGTTAGAACCTTACGAACCGCTAGCAGCAACAGCCTGCTTGACGATAGTAAAGAATGCGTAGGCTGCGAGAATAGTGAGGCCTAGTAACCAGGTACACGTATCGAATCATGCTTATCCTAGCAAGGCTTTTTCTGATACTAAGGTGAGATGATTATGTTGTGGTAAATGGTATTTTTAGCAGAGAAGCCTTTTATTTCACCCACTAGGAGGTTAATTAAGACAAAAACAGTGATATTTACAACATATGAGGAAGTCAGACGCTGGTCAGGTGCTGGTGGGTCAAGTGTTGTTAGATCAAGTCAAGTGTCGCTATATGTAAGGTCAAATGTTGTTAGATTAGATCAAGTGCCGCTATATGTAAGGTCAAGTGTTGTTAGATTAGATCAAGTGCCGCTATATGTAAGGTCAAGTGAGGCTGGGCGGAAGTGAGACCTAGTGGTCAGGTCAAAGTTAGATATACTGATGCAAGAGTATCGTAGCCATGAGCTTTGATGAGTTATACATGACAGTTTAGTGGTGGTGATGAGGTGGATGGTGACAGCCTCAGGGATCCTTTCCTGGTACTCTTGTAAATCAAATATATAGCTTCTTCCAGTCCACGATCAATATGTACCTCCGGGTATACACATGCGTTGCGTCTGTCATCCCTTCTGTACACGTATTTGCATTTTCTAAATCTAGTGTTTAGATTAATTGCTGTCTCACCTACATAAATACAATTACAGAAACAGCAAGATATCATACAGACTCCTACTGTAACTAGACGCATTTCAGCAGCTGCAACATCCGTTAAAGGTATTTCCATACTGCATACCTGCAGTCCAATGTAGTTGAGTGCAGACGAGAGGCATAACTCAACAGGTACGTAACAGTGAGGTCGCAAGACTGCGAAAAGTTTGCTTGAAAGAGTTAATAAGACAACTTGCTAGAAATGGAAATACGCTAAATCTGGTCACCACAAACAATACGTTAGTTATCAGGAACATTACCTCCACACCAGACAGATCACAACATCTGTCAAGTACAAACAAGGATAAACACAGGTGTGGGGAACTTAAAAACAACAGTCAACGCAAAATTAAAGTTAAAAATCTTCCCCAGTTTCGTCCCTGTAATTAAAAATGCTATAAACATTGATAAGAACAATGAAGATCTTAGAAGAATGTGACTAATGTTTACTAATGTTATCAATGTCATCACAAATGAGGATCAAGTTAAAGTTTTTTCCCATCTTATAACTTAGGTTAGGTCTTAGTTATATGATGACCTGGGCAGCAGCTTATACCCAGGTGACATACCACAAGCCACAGAGCAGCAGCTTATACCCAGGTGACATACCACAAGCCACAGAGCAGCAGCTTATACCCAGGTGACATACCACAAGCCACAGAGCAGTAGCTTATACCCAGGTGACATAACACAAGCCACAGAGCAGCAGCTTATACCTAGGTGACATAACACAAGCCACAGAGCAGTAGCTTATACCCAGGTGACATAACACAAGTCACAGAGCAGTAGCTTATACCCAGGTGACATACCACAAGCCACAGAGCAGCAGCTTATACCTAGGTGACATAACACAAGCCACATAGCAGTAGCTTATACCCAGGTGACATAACACAAGCGACAGAGCAGCAGCTTAGACCCAGGTGACATAACACAAGCCACAGAGCAGCAGCATATACCCAGGTGACATAACACAAGCTCAGAGCAGCAGCTTATACCCAGGTGACATAACACAAGCCACAGAGCAGCAGCTTATACCCAGGTGACATAACACAAGCCACAGAGCAGCAGCTTATACCCAGGTGACATAACACAAGTCACAGAGCAGCAGCTTATACCCAGGTGACATAACACAAGCCACAGAGCAGCAGCCTATACCCAGGTGACATAACACAAGCCACAGAGCAGCAGCTTATACCCAGGTGACATAACACAAGCTACAGAGCAGCAGCTTATACCCAGGTGACATAACACAAGCCACAGAGCAGCAGCTTATACCCAGGTGACATAACACAAGCTACAGAGCAGCAGCTTATACCCAGGTGACATAACACAAGCTACAGAGAAGTAGCACTAACATGACACTAATATTTCACCTCGTCAGTACTACTAATTACTAGTACTACTACTGCTGTCACTACTACTACTACTGCTGTCACTAGTACTACTACTGCTGTCACTACTACTACTACTGCTGTCACTACTACTACTACTACTGCTGTCACTACTACTACTACTACTGCTGTCACTAGTACTACTACTACTGTCACTACTACTACTACTACTGCTGTCACTACTACTACTACTACTACTACTGCTGTCACTACTACTACTACTGCTGTCACTACTACTACTACTGATGTCACTACTACTAGTACTACTACTGCTGTCACTACTACTACTACTGCTGTCACTACTACTAGTACTACTACTGCTGTCACTACTACTACTGCTGTCACTACTACTACTGCTGTCACTAGTACTACTACTGCTGTCACTACTACTACTACTGCTGTCACTACTACTACTACTGCTGTCACTACTACTACTACTGCTGTCACTACTACTACTACTGTCACTACTACTACTGCTGTCACTATTACTACTACTGCTGTCACTACTACTACTACTGCTGTCACTAGTACTACTACTGCTGTCACTACTACTACTACTGCTGTCACTACTACTACTACTGCTGTCACTACTACTACTACTGCTGTCACTACTACTACTACTGCTGTCACTAGTACTACTACTGCTGTCACTACTACTACTACTGCTGTCACTACTACTACTGCTGTCACTAGTACTACTACTGCTGTCACTACTACTACTACTGCCGTCCTACTACTACTACTGCTGTCACTACAACTACTGCTGTCAC
>WNWK01020777.1:0-35190 GCA_009830355.1 Cherax destructor | reverse complement strand
AAATCCGGGGCATGGGGCTAGTAACCCTTTCCCCTGTATACATTACTAAATGAAAAAAGAAGAAAAATTTTGTTTCTTTTTTTTCGGGAAACGACCATAGTGTTAAAAAAAACAATTCGATAACTCAAACTACTCCCCAGTATGCTTCAAAAAAATTTTCTCAGTACTGTACAGTTTTTTACAGTACTATATAGTACTGTGCAGTACTGTACAGTACTATATATCTGTACATGACCCCCATGAAAATGTTTCTGAAAATACATGTGGCCCCCATTTTCGAAAACCCCCGGAAAATGCATTTATGTAAATAAATATTGAAAGTGCTTGTGGAAAAGTTTTTTTGGGGGGTCTGAAATAGACTAACCTCGTGACATTTTTTCTTAAGGGAAAATCGTTGGAATGGCATTGAGCCTTCGGGAGGAAGAAACGGGGGCCCCTGCCATGTTTGTTAGTTGAGCATTCAAAGTTGGAACCTAACCCCTAATTGTCATCCATGTTAAAATGATAGTTTTTACCCAGTCATTGTCACCCATGTTATTGGTCCTACAAAACATTTTGCAATGTAAACAGTAAACCCCGGTGATAGCGGCGTCGGAGTCGCCCAAATCGGTGTTAAACGGGTTTTTTTTGAAATTTTTGGTGGGTTTAGACAACCGCTCGGATTTGGGACGAGTTGGTTTTTCGCCCCCGGGCATACGCGTGGCCTAGCTGGGCCCATGCTATTGTTTAAAAGGGGGCGACCACCACCATTCATACCAGTATATTGTCATTTTCCACTGTTTTTAGTGTTCAACTTCAAATAAACCACCATGGGCAAAAAGCTCCCAGTGCCAAGCCTGTGGTAAAGAGGTAGCGGAGTGAAGCATTCATGCAGGGAGTGTAGCATTCTGGGGGGGTAGCATTCATGCGGGGGTGCATTATGGGAGTGGCATTCATGCGGGGGTACATTCATGGGGTAACAGGGGTGCAGGGGGTGTAGCATTCATGGGGGGGGAAGCAGGGATGGGGGGTGAGCATTCATGAGGGAGTGTAGCATTCATGCGGGGGTGTACATTCGGCAGGGAGTGTAGCATTCTGCAGGGGTGACATTCATGCAGAACCAGTCTAGCTTTGGGTTTGGACAAATCTTAATAAATCATTTCTACAAGTACATCTACAAGGTATAAAAACCATAAACACATGAGTGACGGGGGTTGGTTTTAAACAGGACTTGCACTGTTTTAAAAAGGGTTATCATAGCTTATTGCTTGGGTAACATTGAAAATGATTTGGGGAAAATTTTTGTTAGTGGGTTGTGTTTGAAATGGACCTGCAGAGTTGACCCAAAGGGGCCTGTTGCAATTTTTTTCTTATGTTTTTATGAAAGTTGACATCAATGAATCTGCACTTTGGCCCCTTGTTACAGAGCATTTCTAAAAATTGGTCATTTTAAGGATGAACCCACCCTGTCCACTAACACCCAGGTACCTTTTTTACTGATGGGGAAGGGGAACAAGGTCCTTAAAACACGCCAATGTTTTCCAGCCTTTGGGATTGCCTTGGACCTCAATGGGGAGCTGAGTGCACTAAAACGGTTTTGGAAAAAAAATTTGAAACGATGTGCAGAGTGAAGCAGTTGGCCTTTGCAGTGCTTCCTTCTTGTTTTTATATTAATTTCAAAATCCATTGGTGGAACTAGCAACTTAATTTACAAAAAACAACATGCAACAAATTAGAGTTTTTATTAAATCAACTTTTGTGCTTTAGGAAAAATTTTTGAAAAAGCTCCTGGAGAGAAAAACCAACAGCAAAATATCTAAATTTTCCCATGTGCCTTTTATCCTAACATTCACTACATCAGATTAACATTTTATGACTGTAAACAAATTAACACCAGGTCCCATGGCCGGGGAAACGCCACCCCAATTGTCCGATTTCAAACCTCCGGATGGCATTGGGATTTTTCCCACACTGCTCCCTTGGTCACCAACAGTAATTAGATACTTTGCAGTGGACGGGTGGGGGCATCCTGGGGGACAAAATTGAAGGACCACAATGGAAATAAGCAGATAGTCCTTGTACCCGACTTTCTTGGGTTATCTTGGGTGGCTAATTACAGGTTAAAAATCTGAACAAATCTTATTTTCCACGGAGGTTGAGGCCTACTATGCTGTGTGAGTGGGTTCAACCACGGACCCAAAACCGTCCAATCATAACCATGTTGCTCGGTTTTTCTCAAAAAGGGGAAAAAGTACTTCATTCTTCATCCCACTGATGGTATCACCCACATGGCTCTTTTAAAAAAGGGGAAATTGACCAGTGAAGGGCCTTAATTTCACTGGGGGCCGGGGTACTGTGGCTTAAAGTGTTGGTGCCGAGTACTCCCCAAAATTTAGAGACTTCAAATCTTCAAAAAAGTTAGACCACATGTGAGAGAAGGGTCTGCGTGGTGTGTGTGCAGTAAAAATCCTGCACATGCAAATTGGAAAAAAAAATTATCGTTTTTTTAATTAAAACACTGACTTTGGGTTTTTGTATTTTTTGGTTTACTTTTTCTTTGGGCTCATTTAATAGAATGGAAGATATATTACAGAAAAAGGACGATTTTGATTGGTTTCAAATGGAAAGTCCTTGAAATTGGCCTAACAGAAATGTTCGTTTTTTTCCGATGTTCAAAGTAAACAAATACGACTGCTACGTGCCCCAAAGGCCAGTCTAATACACAGTCACAAAGGGTTACTTCAGTGGTCCTTTTGGGTTTTTTGATAATTCATTCCAGAATGTTTGAGCTCTTAACGAATTTTTCCCATAAGGACAAATGTAAATTAATTACCCTTTTGACCCCCAAAAAAAAATTACAAAAGCACTTAAATAATACATTACATAATTGCGTTGGGAGCTGTACAAAAAAACCATCCACTGTATTTATACAATTATATAATAGGTATGTTAAAAAAAAATGAATAATGACATTTATTGGTTTTCTTTCAGGGTTCCGTTTAAAAAAAATAAAATGGGCTTTTAAAATCCAGGGAAAAAGGGGCGGGGGTATAAAAAGTAGAGTAATACAAAAGGAGAAAACAATATGCACCTTTACCTTTCTTTTTTTGTTCTACCTTTTTATTTACTACTACTACTACACTTTTCACTACTAAACCAATTTTCCCCTTTGGGGGTTTAAAACCCACTGTTCCATTTAGTTTTTTAAGGGTTTGGAAAACCCAAGGCCCTTCCCTTTCACAACATTTTTTTTTTTAAAATTTTTTTCCAATATTATTACAATAATGATAGTTCATAACAGTAAATTTTTATAAATAAAAAAAAAGGCCAAACCTGACTGGGAAAAAACACACAACCCCCAAATAAAAAGGGAGGGGTTAGGCGTTCCCCTTGGCCTTTACAAAGTCACACCACGGGGACAGGGTTATGTGACAAATTGGGGCGAAAAGGGCCCCCCCTCTTTTATATGTTTGTTGTGTATAAAACTTCTTTTTTTGTGTGAATAAAAATTCAAAATGGAAAGCAAGAGTAATATAAGAGGGGCCTGAGACATGACTAATGAACAGAGAAAATGTTATTTAAGTGCCATGCATTCTGCATGAAATTGGCCAAATTGCCAATTTCTGACTATTGGGTAGTTGAAATCAGTAAATGGGCAGTTTCTTGCACTCAATCGATAGAACAAATGGAGTTCTAAAGAAATAGCTATGAGTTTGGTCAACTGGAACAATGGAATTGGCCAAAAATAGGGCTCAAAGTGGGCAAAATCGCAATGCGTATATATCGCTGAGACCACTAACTTCGCTAGAGTGTAATTCCGTAAGTTTTCCATCAAATTTCGTACTTTTGGTGTCATTACCATCGGGAAAAGATTCTCTGTCATTTCTTAAGAAAAAAAAATTTAATTCTTTGACACAGAGTGAGTTCAGGATCAGGGGTCTTGACAGTGAAAGGGTTAATCCAAGGAATTGGATTCATCCTTTTATTGAACCTGACTGACTCATTCTCCAGGTGCTGTATGACCTTCAGGGGTTCAGTGCTTCTCATAAGAATGAAACAAAACAAATGAACTATTTCTAAAGTGGCTGACTGCACAGTAAACAATTACTTCCTAGAAAGTTCTTGTTATGCAAGGTACAGTGGTACCTTGGTACTTGAGCAGCTCCCAACTCAAACAATTCAGTATTCAAACGCTTTGTTCAATAAAAATAGCTCGTTAGTCGACTGTTTGCTCGGCACTCAACCGAACAAACACAGCCTGCCTACTGCTCTTATAGAAGAAATGTGTGCAAAATGGAGACAAGTGCAAAGTTTTCTTGAAAAATATCACCCAGACAAAGCTGTAGCAAATTGTGTTATAAACCTGCTTAATGACAATGCGATGTCTCACTTCAGAAACATTTTAAAACACAAGCAAAAGCAAATTTCATTAGACAGGTTTCTAGGGAGACAGAGACCCAGGGAGTCTCAGGAAGAAAGCACTAAAAGACAGAAAACAGAAAGAACCCCAGAAGCACAGTTACCTCCTGTTTTTATGGAAGGTGATAAATAATAACATCTCCCTTCCTCATCACCTTCCTCACTATCTTCCACATACGCCATCGAATCTCCAGTTACAGGCAAAGTGAGAATAAATTTGCATTTTCTTTTTTAGATTTATGCATGCTAGACTTGTAAACTTCATGTTAAAATGCTTTTCAAGTGTATTTTTGGGAGTCTGAAACGGATTAGTCTAATTTACATTATTCCTTAGGGGAAAATTGTCGTTATCGAACTGATCGGCACTCAAACAGCCCTCGAATTAATTAAGTTCAAGTACCGAGGTACTAATGTATTTCAAGCAGCTTTAAAACTAACTTATAATTACTAGACATTGAGACACATGTAATACATGAGAATAAGAATACTTACTTTAAAATATATTGAGGGTACTTAGTAATTTAATAAAAACTTCTAATAAAAGATACGTTTAGGATGAAGCTAGATGCCTGTATTAATACAAGGTAAAATGACTTTCTACTAATATATGAGAGTTAAAGGAAGGCTGGAACAAGAAGAGGGACAATAATGGATGAAAGACAGGGGTTTCAGGATTTGTTCAACATAATGAATTGTTATGAGGATCACATTAACCCTTTGACTGTCGGAGGCCTCATTCTGAAACTGTCATTCTAAAATAGGGCCCAGAATAAACAATGCAGACATTCCTGGCACTAAAATAAGATTTTCTCTGTTCATTAGTCATGTCTTTAGGCCCTCTTATATTACTCTTGCTTTCTATTTTGATTTTTTATTCACACACAAAAAATAGAAGATTTACTGTTATGCAGACTACTGCATTATTGTAAAAATGGTATAAATAATATCAGTGCACTTGTGTAAGAATATTAGACTCACCAGTTGATGTGTATTGACGAATGGCATGATTTGTGTACTTTGAACATTTCAAGGTCCTTTTCATCATGAAACTAATCAAAATCATCTCTAGTCCTGTAATATGTTTTCCATTCTATCAAATGAGACCACGAAAAGAGAATACAACCATAAATTTACTATACGAAAATACACCTCAAAGTCGGCATTTTAATCCAAAAAAACGGTCGGAGTTTTTTTCTCATGCACTGCGTGCTGCAGGATTTTTTATACAGCGACACTGACCACACAAAACCCATTCTCTCATGTGAACCTACCAGCTTTTTCCCGCTTGATTTGAAGCTGCTAGAATTTTTTAGTATATATACGTCTGAAACACTGGCTCGTAAGACGATATATACGACCAAAACAGTCAAAGGGTTAAGGTAAGAAGGTGTTTTTAACAGTAACTTTGAAGTAGTTGACAGACAGATAACTTCTGGAATCTTCAGGAAGAGAGTTCCAGATTTTAAATCTTTTTATGAACATTTGAGTTTTTACACAGGTTGTGTTGGACATGGGGAAATATCATAAAGATTTTTGTGTCTGGAATTATACCTGTGAGTTCTTTTGCAGGTACCAAAAAGTTTCTGGTCAAGATTGATACAGAATTGATTTGTCCTGTATATGTAGTATGCTCAGTAGTATAAGTGAATTTTATATATATATTAAGTAAGTTTAGGCTTTTCCAAAGTGAGGGAGTGTGTTGTCTGGCAGTTGACTGACTGATTATTTGTATGCTGCTTTTTGTTGAGTTATTATTGGCTTAAGGTGATTTGCTGTAGTGGATCCCCTAAAACAAATAGTATAGGTAAGGTAGGGATATATTAGAAATAGTACAGTGGACCCCGATAACGTAAAAACTTCACTCCAAAGCCTGCCTAAGTGCCATTACCAACGAATGTACTCCCTTTAAGGAAAAATGTCATGTAGGTTAGTCTATTTCAGACCCCAAAAATACACTTCCACAAGCATTTACAATATTATACTTACATAATTATACGATTTCCGGTGTCTCTTACTGGGGTCCACTGTATAATGTATGTACAGTAGTGGTGTTTGAGGTACATAGTAATATATCTTAGAGAGGATACCAACTGATTTGGATACTTGTTTTGTCATGTGTTGAATGTCAGTGTTCAATTTCAGGTTGCTGTCTAGAAACAGACCTAAGAATTTTCTTTTGCTTTGTCTTGCAATGGGAGAACAATTGATAATATTTAGTTGGACATTTGCAGCTGTGTTGCCAAACATCATGTAGAAGGTCTTCTCAGTGGTAAACATGAGTTTATTGGTTGTCACCCAGGTTGATATCTTTATGAGTTCCTTGTTAACAATGTTGGTGAGAGAATTTGGGTGCAAGATGACAAAAGTTGTGTCATCTTCAAACAGAAAACAGAACAGGTCTGAGTTGCTGAGATGCATTTGGAAGATCATTGATGTGCAGTGGACCCTCGGTTTTCGTTGAAAATTCATTCCAGAATGCTGTTTGAGTGCCATTACCGAACGAATTTGTTCCCATAAGGACAAATGTAAATTAGATTAGTCGTTTCAGAACCCCAAAAATACACTTACAAAACCGAGGGTCCACTGTATATGAGGAAAAGCAGAGGGTTGAGGACACTACCTTGGGGAACCCCTATGTCGATAGGTTGCGTTGTTGTCGTTCTGCACGACCTTAAATACCATAATGTTCAAGGTACAGGATGTTGTGGTCTGCTGTATCAAATGCTTTCCTAAGATCTATAAAGAGGCCTCGTGGATATTCATTATTCTCAAGAGCTGCATCATTCACTCAAACATTGTCTTGCCAGAAGTGCACTGACATCACATTGCAAATGACCCTCTGAACTGTAACATCTTCACCCCTCCTTCAGAGTGCAGGCAATGTATGTCCCACCTCCAGGACTCAAGTCCAGATTACTGGTTTCCTGAATCCTTTATAAATGTTACCTTGCTCACACTCCACCAGCACGTTAAGCCATGAAACCCACTTGTCTAAACTCAGTCTGATCTAACACATTCACGCATGTCTGGTGGATGCTCACATCTAACACTCTAAACCTCCTAACCCCTTTTCTCCAATCCTTCCTGGGATGATGCCTTAGTCCCCTGATTTGTTCATCCACTTTGTCATCCTATTCTGCTACATCCACTCTAAATACCCATAATTGTAACAAACAGTTCCTTAACTTAATCTAAATATTGTTTACTTATATATAAGCTTCAAAGTAAACACATGGTGTATATATCTACCCTTCCTAAATTCTCCTTGTTCCTCTGAAATCCTACTTTTGTTTTACTCTAATTCTTTCAATAATATTCTACCATACACTTCACCTTATAACTCTTGTATTCTCTCTTGTCCTTTTCTTTCTTATATACTGGAACTGCATGATGCTCTCTGCCAGTCCTTAGGTACCTTCCCATCTTTCATGCATATATATTAACAAGTACACCAACCACTCTATGATTATATCTTCACCTGATTTTACCATCTCTGTCATAATCCCAAGTGTTGCAGCTGCTTCACCCCCCTTCATTCTCCCCACCACCTGATGCACACACCCCACACTCACTTCTGCCTCCTCTCTACCACGAAATGTTTACATCCCTGCCCAGTGCTTGAAATTGCTGCCTCTCTTTCTTCATCACTTTTTAACAACTTAGAATATTTCCTCCATCTTTCCAGTACCTCCACCTTCCCATCTAACATCTCCCTTCTTTCATGTTTACCAATTCCACTTGCACCCCAGACTTTCTCAACCCATCTTACCTTTGATGAGTTTCCAGAGTCTTACTCTTCCTGGAGCCCATCCATGGGCCAGGCTCATGCTAAAATGTTTACTTTGCATCAAAATCTACCAATAAATCCTCACCTATTTTTTCATTAGCTCTCCTTATTATTACACAGAAAAATATACGACATTTTTTAAATAAAATTGGCAAATTAGCACCTACACGTTCAAATAATAATCAAATGTTGTAAGCAGGATACAGCAGTGTTGTAAGTTGGAAGTTTATCAGAGAAGACATGCTCAGGTTACCACATGGGAACTGCTCCACTATTTTCCTTATACAGTGGATCCTTGGTTTTCATGAGTCAGTTTTCGTGAATTTTGGTTATCAGCAACTTTTTTCGTCAAAATATAGCCTTGGTTTTCATGATTTCCTTGGATTTCGGCAGTCGTATCGGAACATGTCCCAGTGGCTGCTCGCACACAAAGCCTCCCACAGACACATTCAGAGTCAGTCTGGCATTGTTTCTCAGTGAGTGAGCATCAACCCCACGTTCATACGAAACATTTCGTAATAATCCATTTTTTTTGTGCTTGCAACTGCTAAATAAGCCACCATGGAACAATTTTTTGAGTGACAGGGGTGCAGTGACCTCAAGCTGGTCCTAGTGCCATTAAAAAAACAAAAAAAAGGGAAGTAACCCCAGATAAAGACTCTGTACCTAAAGTCTTTATGGAAGGGGATTTCCCCTTCCAAACAATAGTAACTTCTCCCTCTTCCCTCCTCCCATCTTCCATACACCAACAAGAGTCTTCAATAAAGGTAAGTGTGATGTTATTATTGCTTTATATTGATTTGTCATTCTTTTCTGTATGTAAATCTAGATTTAATCTCTAAAAAATATTTTTAGTTAATACTTTTGGGTGTCTGGAACAGATTAATTGGATTTACATTATTTCTTATGGGGAAAATGGTTTCGATTTTGTGAATTTCGGTTTTCGGCAGACCCTCTGGAACAGATTAATCACGAAAACTGAGGGTCCACTGTACTCTACTATCTTAGGAATAGTTGCCTATCAGTGTGACTTCTATATCACTGCTTAATTGAATTTTAAACCACTTTTCATCCAGTACAATCACTTTTTAACTTGTCTTGTGTGTATGTTCACTAACACTCTGAGGTCTACTAATACTCACTCTGACATATACAGTGGTCCCTCGGTTTTCGTGCATCTCCAAACTCGAACATTTATGTAAGTGTATTTTCATAAGTGCTGTTGCAAGTGTATTTTTGGGGGTCTGAAATAGACTAACCTACGTGACATTATTTCTTAAGGAAGTAAATTCGTTCGGTAATGGCACTTGAGCAGCATTCTGGAACGAATTTTCGGCGAAAACCGAGGGACCACTGTACTAACACTCACTCTCAGGTCTACTAACACTCACTCTCAGGTCTACTAACACTCACTCTCAGGTCTACTAACACTCACTCTCATGTCTACTAACACTTACTCTCAGGTCTACTAACACTCACTCTCAGGTCTACTAACACTCACTCTCAGGTCTACTTACACTCACTCTCAGGTCTACTAACACTTAATCTCAGGTCTACTAACACTCTCAGGTCTACTAACACTCAGGTCTACTAACACTCAGGTCTACTAACACTCACTCTCAGGTCTACTAACATTCACTCAAAGGTCTACTAACACTCAGGTCTACTAACACTCAGGTCTACTAACACTCAGGTCAACTAACACTCTCAGGTCTACTAACACTCTCAGGTCTTGTAATGCTCTAAGGTCTACTAACACTCTCAGGTCTACTAACACTCTCAGATCTACTAACACTCAGGTCTACTAACACTCTCAGGTCTACTAACACTCAGGTCTACTAACACTCTCAGGTCTACTAACACTCTCAGGTCTACTAACACTCTCAGAGGATCTCACCTTCAAGGCAGCAGCAACGACAGTGGCACCCAAGCTCTGTTATTTTCTTCTCCAGCCAGAACCCACCAACGCTTCTATGATGGCCTAACTGCAGAACTGCTGCACTAATGCACCTAGACCCCAGAATGACTCAAGAATACCAACAGTAAGACCACCTACTCGAAAAATTATCGATCCAAGTGGAGAGTGCCAGCAAACCCAAAACACAGCCCGCTGCCAGACGAGCACCCACAACAAGCTCTGAGCAACTATAGCTTCTACGTCCTATCTACAACATCCCCTGTACTACTATGAGACCTAATAACAGAAGAAGCAGCAATAAGAACAGCAAGAAATCACCAAGATCTCGACTATTTCATTTGCCTACCCAGCAGGACGCCGGTGCATCACCCACCCACCCCACCACCACCCCAGGCAACATGTCAACAAACACAATGGCTGACTCTCCCTCTCCCTCACCCTACTCAACCACCACCCATGACGACGGGACAGCAACAACACCAATCATGACTGAATCTCCTCAAACAACACTGCCTTCAAAGGATTTGACCCATCTGAATTGATCTCAGGTATGACAAATGATCCTGTCACTCTTAAGTCATACATCACCACCTTAACTGAGGAAAACATGAATCTTCGTACAACACTATCTAAGCATGAAACAAAGTTAGCCCACCTAGAAAGCAAGATCCTAAGCTTTGAGCAGAAGTTTACATCAGCTGGAATGGCTGATTTTGGAAAGACCCTCCAATCAGTCATAGCCAGCCATACAGACCAAATAACATCCCTAAACACGAAGGTTGAAGATGCTGTCAAGAACTGGAAAACCAACATGGATACCCAGCTGACCGACTATTTTTCTAACCAAGAAGATAAAAATGAGCAAGATAAGTTATCCAGCGCGGTAATAATTAGCAGTGCACTCTTTCCAAGTGGCATAAACCATACCAACTGCAAAGATGCTGCTCTTCAGACCATAAAAGACCACTTAAATTTAGTAGTACCAGCATCGGAAATAACAGAATCACGATTACTTGGCACACAAAGTAGAAAAAGAGTGTTATGCTTAGATTTCACACGATAGACAGTAAAACAGATCTTATTAAAACATCAATTAATGCAAAAAGATCTCTATGTAAACGAGTGCCTCACAAAAACGTCAGAACCTCCTATACAGAGTAAGAAAGCTTAAACGTGAGAATAATGATAAAATCCACCAGTGCTTCACCGAGAAGGGAAAATCCTAGTTAAGAAAACAAATGTAGGCCGTGCTTATTATATCACGAATGAAAATGAACTGTCCACATTCCTTCGAGATGCTAACCTTACAGAGTCTGAATAATATCAATGACCTAATCCTTAGTCTGCGTTAGTGCAACAGTTGTATTAGTAACTGCAACCTCACAATCTTACATTTCTCCCAAAACTGATTATATATTAATGTAATTAACTTCATTTTTGTTCTAATAATCTGCTACCTCACTATATTAAATTTCCCACTAAATATAATTGTACATCCTATTTTACTATATATATATCTTTTAACGTCTCTGTAACCATTTACTTTTATTTTTTTATTTTTAATACAAATCTATCATTACCTTTTCCCAACCCTATCTATTTACAATATTAGTAATTACTTTTTACTTGAAATTTAATTACAACCTTTTCACTTTTGTTTTTCTTTTTATATTTTTATAATCAAACAATTACCTCATTGTGTATGTGACTTAGTTTATTTTTTCTTATAAGCTATTACCAAATAAGTGCAATTATTTACTCATACTTTTAAATACCTTTTACCAAAAGCAAATTCCATTCACTTTATTTGCTTAATTGTACTCTTATATTCAAACAACTACCTCATTGTGTATATGACTTACTTTATATTTCCTTTATAAGCAACTACCTGATAAGTGCAATCATTTACTTATATTTTATAAATACTGTTTACCATTAGCCAACTTTAGTCAACTTTCAGTCACTTTATTTGCTTAATTGTATTCATATATTCTAACAACTACCTCATTGTATATGTGACTTACTTTATATTTCCTTTATAAGCAACTACCTGATAAGTGCAATCATTTACTTATATTTTATAAATACCTTTTACCATTAGCCAACTTCAGTCACTTTATTAACTTCAATTTAATCAAAACTACTTTTAATATTAGTCAAATCTGTTTTAACTTATAGTTCAATAGCTCTTTGCATTCATTAACTTCTTATTGCCTTTCATATACTAAAAGTTTCAACCAGTGCCACATTGAATCAAAAATTTCTTTTCCATACCAATTTAATACTAGTCATTGAAGTTGTTCTAACCATTCATTAGACAGTTAAATTAGTATATCATTAACATTATTCAAATATCCTATATCACTGTAAAAATTCCTGTAAACACTTGCACATAATTGTGTTAATCCATTAGCAAGTAAGACTTTAATCTAATACCATATCATTAAGTTTAGCATAATCTATTGTTCCCAAGTCTAGTTATAGAATCACATTAAATCCTATGATTACAGGCATTGATCCTGATATCAACCTATTATTAAATGACTTACATGACTCCAACAGCAATTGTAACTATTACACAGCTGATCAAGCAAAGACATTACTCAGAGCCAACAATAACTTAACTATCTTCAATTACAATGTTAGATCGTTGAGCAAACATTATGATGACCTCACAGCACTACTCCAATCCCTACAGTCCAATATGTCAATCATCACACTCACTGAGACCTGGCTAAAGCCTGATACTACAGGTATCTATGCCATCCCAGGTTACACAGCCATTCACAACTGTAGGACAGACCAGCGAGGGGGTGGAACAGCAATATATTATACAGATCAACTCGATTGTATCGAAAATTCTTGTACAAGGGATGAACATGGAGAATATATTATAGCTAAATTTAAATCAAAAGACCTGCAAAAACCCCTCACAGTGATAAACATCTACAGATTACCACAGTCAAACATCCGCCACTTTAGTGAAAAACTAGGAAACCTGATAAGCGATTCATGCCTTAACAAAGATCATTTGCTGCTCACAGGAGATTTCAACATAAATCTCCTACATGACCAAGACCCGCAGGTAACTGAATTCACAAACACTATGAGCAACTGCTTATTACTACCAACAATATCAAAACCTACAAGAATCTCCGATAATAGTACCTCGTTACTAGACCACATCTGGACTAACACAATATCTCCTCTAAAATCAGGCATAATCACAGAAAACACCACAGACCACTACCCTACCTTTCTCATAACTAACCTAGGCATTCTGCCCCAAGAAATTGCAAAAGTTACCTTCAGACTACATAATGAGTCTGCTGTTAATAATTTTATATCAGCTATGACGAACATTGACTGGCTTAATGAATTGGAAACACATTCAGATACTAATGAATGCATCAAGAACTTTCTTAAAAAACACATAACCTCTATAACAGACATTGCCCGAAAAAACTAAACAGATCACAGCTAAGAGACTTAACAATCCCTGGCTAACACCCAGCATCCTTAAATCCATAAATAAGAGGCACCAATATGAAAAACAATATAGAAGGGGTCTAATAACCAGAGAACAATCCAAACGCTACTCATCAATCCTTACTAGCCTGATAAGAAGGTCCAAAAATTGTATTATGAGAACAGACTCCAGACCGTAAAAGGTGATATGAAAAGACCTGGAAAACCCTATCTACAATTCTAGGAAATAAAAAGATATCCATGAACAATACCATCAAATTATCAAAAACAGACGAACCCCTACTCTCACCAACTGAGACAGCAAACAGACTTAATGTTTTCTTCTCCACCATAGGAAAGAATCTAGCGAGTAGGATCCCAAGCTCGAACACTCGTCCAACAGACTACCTCACCAACACCTACCCAGATACACTATTCCTAGCTCCTACCAACTCACTTGAAGTCTCGCTCATAATCAACACCCTTAAAAACAAAGCAGGAGACATAAACAGCTTGCCACCCTTTATGTACTGTCACCAATTATAGCAGCATTATTCAATAAATCCATTGAATCTTCAACCTTCCCATCAATTCTCAAAATAGCTAGGGTCACCCCGATCCACAAAGGAGGTGACCAAACTGACTTGAACAATTATAGACCAATCTCAAATTTACCACTGCTTTCTAAAATCTTCGAAAAATTAATTCATAAACAGATCTATTCCTACCTCGTCTCACACAATGTACTAAACCCCTGTCAATTTGGATTCAGGACCAACAAGAGCACAAACGATGCTATAACACACATGTTAGAGTTAATATACACCGCACTTGAGAAGAAAGAAGTTCCGCTGGGAATCTTCATAGACCTACGCAAAGCATTTGATACAGTCGACCATGATTTATTGCTCACAAAATTAGCGCACTATGGTATTAGGGGCACCCCTCAACTACCTAAAGTCGTACCTTAGCAACAGAAGTCAGTACGTGAACACAAATGGAGAGAACTCTTCCACACAACAAATTACAGTCGGTGTCCTCAAGGTAGTGTCCTGGGGCCACTCCTATTCCTCATTTACATAAATGACCTACCGAATGCATCACAACTACTCAAACCATTTTGTTTGCAGATGACACAACATATGTCTTCTCTCACCCAAATCCAGTCGTACTAGCCAACACAGTTAATGCCGAATTACAGAAAATATCAACATGGATGATGACAAATAAGCTTACTCAATACGGACAAGACCTACTACATTCAGTTTGGAAACAAAGCTACAAATGTTCCACTTAACATAACGCTAAATGGTTCACCCATCACAAGGCTCACAGAGGGAAAATTCCTAGGAATCCACCTTGACAGTAGTCTTAAATTCCAAACACACATACAACAAATTTCCAAGAAAATCTCAAGGACAGTAGGTATATTATCTAAGATACGCTATTATGTGCCTCAACCAGCTCTCATTGCACTATATCATTCTCTTATCTACCCTTATCTCACCTATGGAATCTGTGCATGGGGCTCAACAACATTAAATCACCTTAGACCACTCATAACCCAGCAAAAGGCTGCAGTCAGGATGATAACAAATTCCCACTCTAGACAGCATACTCCACCTATATTCAGAACCTTAAAACTACTCACCATAAAAATATTCATACCTATTCATGTGCCTTCTACATACATAAAACTCTACATGCTAATATCAACCCTGCGCTCAGAATTCTCCTCAACAACTTTAATAGGTCCCACGAACATGACACAAGACACAGATCACTATTTGACATACCCCGAGTCCATACTAACCAATGTAAAAATTCTATGCACATAAAGGGCCCCAGAATCTGGAATTCATTACCAGTAAATATCAAGTTAACCTTGTCGGAAAATCAATTCAAGACTCTTCTCAAAAATCACCTACTCACCCTATACTAAATACTCATACTGTAACAAACTTCCAAACCCAATATTATTTTACTTAAGATGATCTCAATTTGATATGTTCATCCTCCTTAACACTTGTTGCAATTTCATATCATCATATTGTCATTTAAAATCTTATAGTATCATCATTTTCTTAATTTGAAATAAAATATATGTCTAGAAGAAACTCTAAAAACTATTTCTAGTATTGTTATTATACTAGTATAGCATCAACATACTGTAATTTGAAATAAATTCTACAACTAGATTAAACTCAACCAATTTCTCTTGTATTGTCTTTTAATAGTATGTATAACCATTTAATAATTTAAATAATACAGAACTAGAATAACCTCAATCAATTTCTTTAGCATTAAGTACTTAGTGAATAAGTCTCTAGAATAAACTGCCCCTAATGCCATGGCATGCCAGTGGCTCTCCTTGCATTACAGTTTTATAATTGTTTTATAATTGTAACTACCAATAACATTGTACACTTGTAACATGCATTGAAATAAAAATTATTATTATTATTATTATTATTATTACTAACACTCAGGTCTACTAACACTCTCAGGTCTACTAACACTCTCAGGTCTACTAACACTATCAGGTCTACTAACACTCACTCTCAGGTCTACTAACACTCTCAGGTCTACTAACACTCAGGTCTACTAACACTCTCAGGTCTACTAACACTCATTCTCAGGTCTACTAACACTCACTCTCAGGTCTACTAACACTCACTCTCAGGTCTACTAACACTCACTCTCAGGTCTACTAACACTCACTCTCAGGTCTACTAACACTCACTCTCAGGTCTACTAACCCTCTCAGGTCTACTAACACTCGCTCTCAGGTCTACTAACACTCACTCTCAGGCCTACTAACACTCTCAGGTCTACTAACACTCACTCTTAGCTCTACTAACACTCACACTCAGGTCTACTAACACTCACTCTCAGGTCTACTAACACTCACTCTCAGGTCTACTAACACTCTCAGGTCTACTAACACTCACTCTCAGGTCTACTAACACTCACTCTCAGGTCTACTAATACTCTCAGGTCTACTAACACTCTCAGGTCTACTAATACTCTCAGGCCTACTAACACTCACTCTCAGGTCTACTAACACTCACTCTTGGGTCTACTAATACTCTCAGGTCTACTAACACTCACTCTCAGGTCTACTAATACTCTCAGGTCTACTAACACTCTCAGGTCTACTAATACTCTCAGGTCTACTAACACTCTCAGGTCTACTAACACTCTCAGGTCTACTAACACTCTCAGGTCTACTAAGACTCTCAGGTCTATTAACACTATCAGGTCTACTAACACTCTCAGGTCTACTAACACTCTCAGGTCTACTAACACTCAGGTCTACTAACACTCAGGTCTACTAACACTCTCAGGTCTACTAACACTCTCAGGTCTACTAACACTTTCAGGTCTACTAACACTCTCAGGTCTACTAACACTCTCAGGTCTACTAACACTCTCAGGTCTACTAACACTCAGGTCTACTAACACTCTCAGGTCTACTAACACTCTCAGGTCTACTAATACTCTCAGGTCTACTAACACTCTCAGGTCTACACCAGCATCCTTGGAGAATCTTGATCATTACAGCAGATTTTTTTACTTGTCTCTGCATTATGGAAGTTTCTGATCTACATTATTACTCTTTCTAATACTTGTGCTTGTAGTAATGTTTTCTGATATTTAATGTGTATGGTGTCATGGCTGATAGATCAGGCAGGCACTTGCACATCCCAAATGTTGTCGATTGTACCATTTAAATAACTTATTGTACCATTTGTTCATTAGCTACTTTTCTTATTGTACATATGATTATATTTAACTGCATAAGAAATCTACTTAATAGTCCACGTCTATTTCTTAAGTAATCTCTAAGCATTAGGATTAGTTTTCCTGAAATGCATTGCATACTAGTGACTTTCTATTGTGCCTACCAATATTTTATTACATGTAAACTAGGTTATTTTTGTACCACAAAGAAGTAAAAAATTATATTTGTACTTAGTTGTTGCAGTCACCACACACACTCACACTCCCAGTGAACTGTGATCTAAGTATTAATTGCTGTACATGTAGAGTGTGTTCCCATTGCCTGTTATGTTGAGTGTGTTTTGCTCCACAGACAGTGGTTTTTAAACAAGAACTTGCACTCTCAATGTTTAAAGTGTTTGATACTTTCCTGGTTCAAACACCTTTGAAACAGATAATGATTTCTGCGATTATTGCCTTAAACACAGACTGTGCTCCCATGGGCTCTCTGTCTTCAGTGTGTTTGATGAATTTCCAGTGGATCAAAGTGGATTCTCCAACTGCTGTGATGTTGGTGTCACGAGTGTTGTTATAGCTAGCATGACCAACGTTGCTACGGGATCTTTAGTCACTCTGCTGGACCTCATAGGAAACAAGTTAGAGCTGTACTTAGATGTTTCACCTATAAATGGCATAGACTGTTGTTTAATTAATGCATACATGTTGATTAAAGAGAATGAGCCACACTACAGTAGTAGGATCTGTTAAAGGCAGTCAGCAGCTGGACTGTCTCAGAGAGAGAAATGGGGGAGGGTTATGTTGGAGGGTAAGGGAGTGGTGGAGAGGATGGAGTGCCCTCTCTCGTGCTCCTCACACTGATACATCCAGTACATGGGCACCAGGGAGGCAGGGAGACAGACAGGGAGGGAGGTACAGAGACAGGGAGGGAGGCACAGAGACAGGGAGGGAGGGAGAGTGTAAACAGAGCCGCTGCTTCACCACACACCACGACACACTAACACTCAAGGGAGGTCAGGTGGTGCCTGTATTTCTTTACTGGGAGAGGGGGGGGTTAGGGGTGGCTGTCTGGTTGGAAGGTGACTAAGAGAGACTTTTTGAAGCAGCTTAATTTTTACTGTTTTTTCTTGGACAACTAAGGGAATTTGTGTGTTGAAGCCCCTCAAGCAGCACCTTGGTCCAAACACCCACCAAAAATACATGTTTTTTATTTTTAACACACCGACCGCCTCCCACCGAGGCAGGTGACCCGAAAAGGTCACCTGCAGCACCTTGGTCCAAACACCCACTAAAAAATACATGTTTTTTATTTTTAACACACTGACCATCTCCCACCAAGGCAAGTGACCCGAAAAAAACAAACTTTAAAGCTTTTCTTCTTTTTAAATATACAGTGGTACCTCGAGTTACGATGGTCCCCAAAATCGCCCTTTTATGTAAGTTTATTTTTTAAATGCTTTTGTAAGTATATTTTTGGGGTGTAAAAGGACTAGTCTATTTTACATTATTCCTTATGGGGATAAATTCGTTTGGTAATGGAACTTGAACAGCATTCTCGAACGAAAAAATATCGTAACTCGAGGTACCACTGTAGTACTTTATACAGGAGAAGAGGTTACTAGCCTTGCTCCTGGTATTTTAGTTGCCTCTGACAACACACATGGCTTACGGAGGAACAATTCTTCTCCACTTCCCCATGGAGAAACATAATTTTTATATGTATAATTTTTAACCATGTCTTACCCATGATATGCAAACCAAATACCGATGAATGACATATACATGCACAAAATGTCACTACATGTAGTGAAAATAACACAGTAATAAAGATGAATGCAATTTACATTTAACAAAATTGCAATTTTTAAATCTACATTTCTGCATTGATCATAACTGCAGATAAGTGTCATTAGTTATTAAGTTATTCCTTAACAAAGTGTGCTAAGTGACTGCTCATGTGTCTTTAAATAAACAAAACAAACCACTTCAGTTCTTTGTGTAGTATACACAGTGTAGTTTACATGTAATAAAATATTGTTAAGCACAAAGAAAGCCACTAACATTGATGTCCATTATACACCAGGTTCCACCTATCACCTTTATTATTTCTCAACATCATCGCAGACATAAAAACAAGAGCAACACCTTCATATCATCTCTTGCTGACGATACCAGAATAAGCGTTAATGTTATCGACAGAATCTTCCAGTGGGCAAATCAATATGATGCTTTGATATAGGAAGAACGAAGAAGTCAAACTGAGCACAGTACAGTGGACCCCCGAGTAACGAGCAAAATTCATTCCAGAAGCCTGCTCAAGTGCCATTACTGAACGAATTTACTCCCTTAAGAAATAATGTCGAGTAGGTTAGTCCATTTCAGACCCCCAAAAATACACTTACAAAAGCACTTACAATATTATACAGTGGTCCCTCGGTTTTCGCCGAAAATTCGTTCCAGAATGCTGCTCAAGTGCCATTACCGAACGAATTTACTTCCTTAAGAAATAATGTCACGTAGGTTAGTCTATTTCAGACCCCCAAAAATACACTTGCAACAGCACTTACAAAAATACACTTACATAAATGTTCGAGTTTGGAGATGCACGAAAACCGAGGGACCACTGTACTTACATAATTGTACGATTTCCGAGGTGCTCGTAACTCAGGGGTCCACTGTATATGGAATAAAAGCACAACATCTCGTGTAGCATAAGAAACACATAGAGAAGGGCCCCACTTATAAAGCAACACTTTGGTATCAGTAAAAATACCAAAGTGTTGCACATGTGTCTAATTTATCAATTTGCCCAGGACCTCTACTAGACAAGCTTTTCTTGCATCCCCTTGCTTGTGTCTTTCTAGGAATTCATTTTTCAAAATCTGCCAAGTCACAGATAATGCAGTATGTTAACTGCCTCAGTTCTTTACAGTTTGAGTTTCTTCCTCCTCACAATGACAGTTTTATGTTTCCAGTTAATATGATAAACAGTTGTTACAAGAATTAGTAACAAGTTGCTTATACAGATTTATTGTAAAGCCCTCAAGATATGCAGAGCATTATTGGCAGTCTTAAAACTAACTTTAAACTACAATACAAAGCTTTGTTGTTTGAGATTAAAAAGCTATGTTATGAATCTTACTACTTGTTAACATTTTATACAGCACATTAGTACAGCATTTGCTATAGTCAATACTGAAATGGAGTGAAGGTTTGGTTACAGCATGATATGGTAATGCAGTCATACCTCACTAATACGGTAAGTTAGGTCCTGTACTTGCCACCATAAACTGAATCACAGCTTTTTTTTTTTCACTTGCCAGTTCATGTAAAAACCTAAAAACATATTTACACTATCATTTATTAAGTGCACAATAGCACTAGGTCTAAAAAATGGTGAAAAGTAAAAATAGTAAATCAAATCAAATTGAAGATTGCCGAAATCCGTCTTAAGAGCAAGGCAAGCACCAAAAATAGTAAACATGAATATAATTGAAAACAGTGTACAGTAGTCCTCTCGTATCCACGGGGTACGTTCCAAGACCTACCGTGGATAACCGAAACTGCAGTGGTCCTCGGTTTTCGTGCATCTCCAAACTCGAACATTTATGTAAGTGTATTTTCGTAAGTGCTGTTGCAAGTGTATTTTTTGGGGTCTGAAATAGACTTACCTACGTGACATTATTTCTTAAGGAAGTAATAGCACTTGAGCAGCATTCTGGAACGAATTTTTGGCGAAAACCGAGGGACCACTGTATACGTATACTAAGTCGTTGTTACATACATACCTTTGATGAAGTGTAATTGATAATTATGCACTATAAGTGGAGAATTAGCACTTTTCACTGATGGGAAGCACTTCATGACTTTTGTGTTTTGTGACCATTATTAAGCAAAATTAATTAAGACTTATTTTCAGGACACAGTAAATCTTGGATAACTGAAACCACAGATACCAAATCCATAGATACAGGAGGTTTTACTGTATTAGCGAAGTACTCTGAAGCAAGTGCAGTATTAGCAAGGTCTGCCTGTAGTGGGGACACCTTGTAATGGTTATGGATGCTGATAGGAATCATATACTGAATTTACACTGAATCAGGGAGGTGTTTTCTAACAATGTTATTGAAGCCATTGACAGGTGGGGATTTATTAGTATCTATTGATAGAAAGTTCCAGATATTAAGGTCTTTAATTTGAATGTGTTGGGTCAAACATGTGTTATATCAGAGAGAGACATGTTTCTAGTACTGTATCTGTGGTTGTTGTAATGCAACTCTCCAGGAGGAATTGGGGTGCTAGGTTCATGTTCGTAATTTCCTGAGCATGTTGTACACACTGTAATAGGTGTGAATGTTCTGAATGTTGAGCAAATGTAGACTATCATGGAGAGTGTATTGTCTGGAACCAGCCTGTGTGATCATTCTGTTAGCAGAGTCACAAAATTGTGATAACACTTGCCATGGGTTCAAACCCCACCCGTTCCCTGGTCTGTTAGCTGATTTTTGTTAGGTAATGTTGGGTTTTAGGTGACTAGCTGTTGAAGGTTCCCATGCACAACTAAGTGAAAAAAGGAAAGATTATAGAGTATTATAAAGTGAGTAATAATGTTTGTAGAACATAGTACATAATATATTTTTGATAGAATGCCCACAGTTTTGGAAAGTTTCTTAGAAATGCATTGCATGCGAGTGTTCAATTTCAAGTTGCAGTCATGGTGTATACTTAACAATTTTCTCCTCTTGTCTTTCTGTGTGAATGATTTATTTTTATGTTAAATTTAGTGTTTTATGTTTATTCTCAGACAATATGTGAAAGGTTTTGTCAATACAGTAGTCCCCCCATATCCATGAGGAATATGTTCTGAGACCTATCGTGGATGCCCGAAACCATGGGTATACCTGGAGTATACCTGTAGAGGGTTTTGGGGGTCAGCGCCCCTGTGGCCCAGTCTGTGACCAGGCCTCATGGTGGATCAGGGCCTGATCAACCAGGCTGTTACTGTTGGCCACACATAACCCGACGTACAAACCACAGCCCGGCTGGTCAGGTACTGACTTTAGGTGCCTGTCCAGCACCTTCTTGAAGACAACCAGGGGTCTATTGGTAATCCCCTTATGTATGCTGGGAGGCAGTTGAACAGTCTTGGGCCCCTGATACTTATTGTGTTGTCTCTTATCATTCTAGTGGCACCCCTGCTTTTCATTGGAGGGATGTTGCATCGTCTGTTGAGTGGGCAGTAGCAAACCCTATATGTATACCATTTTTTATTTACATCTATACCTTTGATAAAGTTTAATTGATAAATTATGCACAATAAGTCGAGGATTAGCAATTTTACACTGCTGAGAAGCACTTCATTGCTTCTCTTAGGCTTTGAAGAACTACCAGCATCACTACTCTTGCACTTTAGGTCCATTCTTAAGCAAAATTAAGGGTTATTTTCAGGCTGCGGTAAACCGTGGATAACTGAAACTGTGGAAACTGAATCCGTGGATACGGTGGTTCTACTGTATTGAGAGTAACTTTGTTGGCAGTCATCCAGGCAGATGAAAAAAGCTCCTCATTGCCTGTGTTACTGAGGATGACCGGATCTGGATTTGATGTAATAAAAGCTGTCATGTGCAGACAGTACTGGTTTAAGTTGCTAATAGGTAATAGGTGGCATCCCCATGGTGATAGTCTGTATTAATGGTCACCTGTTGGTATCTGTCAGTGAGGTTGGACTTCATGTGAAAATATGACCTCTAATTCCATAATGTTGTAGTTTAAGCAGCAAGCTTGTCAAAGTTTTCTTAGATCGACAAAGAGGTTATTTATTATTTTCTAGAACTAAATAGGTAGTGTCTGGCATCTTTATGATAGCATCATTGGTACTTTTTTCCCCGGCCTCAAACCAAACTGGCCATCATGAATATATGTATTCTCTTATGTATTAACTTCTCAAATATTTTGGAAAATAATGGCAGGTTGGAAACTGACTAATAGTTGATGATGTCTGGTTTTACAAACCTCCACCATGGTTGTGGATAATGTTGGTAGTATTCCTAATGTGGTTAATGGAACCAGAACTCATTATAAAATTCTGAAGACTGAGTAACTAGCATGTGTAGGTTGTCATGCAGCTTGGTGTCCATTGTTTATCGTTGCCGGTCGTCTCTCGACAGTTTCTTAATGATTGGTGGTGGTAGCCAGAGCAGCGACTCCTGAAGTAATACTACGCAGAGGAAAGCAAAGGATCATACTGGGTGAAAAGTTGTTTTAAGCTTTATGAACTGATGATATAGAGATCAAAATCTAGACCCACAATGAGGGTTATATCCCACTTAAGTCTAAAAATGAGAGTCCTTTACAAGTATATAACTTTACCTTCACCTTATAATTTATAATAGTATTTTAGTGATCTTTAGTTTAGTAACATACTTTTCCTTATATTACAGCTAACATTATATACGTATACAGTGAGCCCCCGGTTCTCATCGGTAATCTGTCCCAGAGGGCCCGTCGACCACCGGTTTGGTCGAACTCCGATTCTATTTTCCCCATAAGAAATAATGGAAATAAAATTAATCCGTTCCAGACATCCAAAAGTATTAAAATAAAATATTTTTTAGAACTTTTTGACATTAAATTAATTTTTTTTTTTTTTCAACAAGTCGGCCGTCTCCCACCGAGGCAGGGTGACCCAAAAAGAAAGAAAATCCCAAAAAGAAAATACTTTCATCATCATTCAACACTTTCACCACACTCATACATAATCACTGTCTTTGCAGAGGCGCTCAGATACGACAGCTGAGAATAGTCCCTTCCAGCTGTCACTATCCCAGACCCCTCCTTTAACCCTTTCAGGGTTATTGACGTACTAGTACGGCTTACGCCCTGGGGTTATTGACATACTAGTACGCCTAAATTCTAGCGCCCTCAAATCAAGCAGAAACAGGCTGTTAGGCCTAGATGTGATAGAATGGGTCTGTGCGGTCAGTGTGCGCAGTATAAAAAAATTCCTGCACCACACAGTGCATAATGAGGAAAAAAAACTCTGACCGTGTTTTTGGTTTAAAACAGCGACTTTGCAGTCTATTTTCGTATGGTATTTATTGATGTATTCTCGTTTTCTTGGTCTCATTTGATAGATTGGAAGATATATTACAGAAATTGAGATGATTTTGATTGGTTTGACAAAGACAAGTACCTTGAAATTGAGCTCAAAGTAGCGAAAATGTTTGATTTTTGACGAAGAGTAAACAAATCACACCATGCATCCAATACACATCAACTGGCGAGTCTAATATTCATGCACAAGTGCTCTAATATTATTTATGCAATTTTTACAATGATGCAGTTGTATACATAACAGTAAATCTTCTATTTTTTTGTGAGAATAAAAATTCAAAATGAAAAGCAAAAGTAATGTAAGAGGGGCCTGGAAACGTGACTAATGAACAGAGAAGACGTTATTTTAGTGCCAGGAATGTCTGCTTTGTTTATTCTGGACCCTATTTTGAAATTGGCATCGTTTGAAATTTGTGTGAAATTGGCCAAATTGCCATTTTCTGACCACTATTTTGGGTAGTTGTAATAGCTAAGTAGGCGGTTTCTTGTACTCAATCGATAGAAGAAATGGAGTTCTAGCGAAATAGCTATAATTTTAGTTGCCTGAAACATTGGAATTTGCCGAAAATAGGGCTCAAAGTGGGCGAAATCGCCGATGCATAAGTGTCATGGCTGTTGCTAACTTCGTGAAAGCATAATTCCGTTAGTTTTCGATAAAATTTCATAATTTTTGTGGCGTTATGATTGGAAAAAGATTCTCTATCATTTCATAAGAAAAAATAAAAAAATTTTTTTAAATTCTTGGACCCTGAGAACGAGTTTCGGAGACCCCCCTTGGACCCTGAAAGGGTTAAAGTGCAGGCATTGTACTTCCCATTTCCAGGACTCAAGTCCAACTAAATCAATTAACTGGTTTCCCTGAATCCCTTCACAAAATGTTACCCTGCTCACACTCCAACAGATCGTCATGTCCCAAAAACCATTCGTCTCCATTCACTCCTATCTAACACGCTCACACATGCTTGCTGGAAGTCCAAGCCCCTCGCCCACAAAACCTCCTTTACCCCCTCGCCCACAAAACCTCCTTTACCCCCTCCCTCCAACCTTTTCTGGGACGACCCCTACCCCGCCTTCCTTCCCCTACAGATTTATACGCTCTCCAAGTCATTCTACTTTGATCCATTCTCTCTAAATGACCACACCACCTCAACAACACCTCTTCAGCCCTCTGACAAATACTTTCAGTAACTCCACACCTTCTCCTAATTTCCACATTCCGAATTTTCTGCATAATATTTACACCACACATTGCCCTTAGACAGGACATCTCCACTGCCTCCAGCCTCCTCCTCGCTGCAGCATTTGCAACCCATGCTTCACACACATATAAGAGTGTTGGTACCACTATACTTTCATACATTCCCTTCTTTGCCTCCATGGATAACGTTAAATTAAATTAAATACAATTTTATAAAAAAATAAGAAATAAATAGTACAATAACATGTCACTTACATTTATTAAAGAGTTGTTGATGTGTGGAGGACGGGAGGAGGGGAGAAGGTGGAGTAGTATGCTAGTGTTTGGAAGGGGAATCCCCTTCCATTAACACTGCAGGTACCAAGTTCTTTTCTGGGGTTACTTCCCTTTTTCTTTTAATGCCACTAGGATCAGGTTGAGTCACTGGACCCTTCTCTAACCAAAAATCTGTGTCTGGCGGTTTTTAAAATGTCCCTAAAATGTGACAAGACATTGTCATTAAACATGTCGCATACATGGCGTGCAACATCTTGGTTAGGGTGATAATCATACATAAATGTCTGCACATTTGTCCATTGGGCACAAATCTACTAATTTTTGAAGAAGGCACCTTCTTCCATCTCGGTTCCACCTCCTCCTCCTCTTGACCATTTTCCTGAACTGTGGTCTGTGGTTAACTCTTCATTGTGCTCCTCCACCAACTGTTCCACATCCTGGGTACAAACATCCAACCCCATGGACTTGCCCAGTTCCACAATTTCTTGCACAACAGGCTCAGGCTCAGGGTTCTGAGGCTCAGCCCCAAAACCTTCAAAATCTAAGACACAGTCTGGCCACAATTTTCTCCAGGCAGAGTTCAAAGTCCTGGTAGTCACTCCCTCCCAAGCCTTACCTATAAGCTTTACACAATGCAGGATATGGAAATGATCTTTCCAAAACTCTTTTAGGGTCATATCTATGTTTGTGGTCACATCAAAGCACTTTTGAAACATTGCTTTGGTGTAGTTTTTTTTAAAGTTGCAAATAACCTGCTGGACCATGGGCTGGAGGAGAGGAGTGGTATTAGGGGGCAAGAACTTCACTTTGATGAACTCACAGCCCTGCACAATTTCCTCTGCCAAGTCTGGAGGATGACAAGGAGCATTGTCCATTATCAGGAGGCACTTAAGTGGCAAATTATTTTCCTCGAGATATTTCTTCACACTGGGGCCAAACACGTTTTTGAACCAATCAAGGAAAATTTCCCTAGTGACCCATGCCTTTTTGTTAGACTTCCACATCACACACAAATTAGACTTGGTGATACCGCATCTGCCAAACACTCGGGGATTTTCAGAATGATACACCAGTAAAGGCTTCACTTTGCAATCACCACTGGCATTAGCACACATCATGAGAGTTAGCCTGTCTTTCATAGGTTTATGTCCTAGCTGTGCCTTTTCCTCCTTTGTAATGTAGGTCCTGTTTGGCATTTTCTTCCAAAACAAGCCTGTTTCGTCACAATTGAACACTTGTTGGGGTTGGAATTGTTCAGCCTCTATGTACCCCTGGAATTCTTGCACATATTTTTCTGCAGCACTTTTGTCAGAACTGGCAGCCTCACCATACCTCACAACACTATGTATTCCACTTCGCTTCTTAAATCTGTCAAACCAGCCTTTGCTGGCTTTAAATTCGTTCACTTCAGCACTTGTTGCAGGCATTTTCTTAACGAGATCATCATGCAACTGCCTTGTTTTTTCACATATTATTGCCTGCGTAACATTATCTCCTGCTAACTGTTTCTCGTTGATCCACACTAACAACAAAGTTTCCACTTGTTCTAGCACTTGAGATCTCTGTTTTGTGACCATACTTGGACCTTTCGCAACAACAGCATCCTTGATTTCCTTTCTCTTGGCCAAAATGGAAGAGATGGTTGAATGGGATTTGCCATAGAGCCTGGCCAGCTCAGTGACACGCACTCTACTTTCATATTCTGCTATCATCTCCTCCTTCAATTCTACCGTATTTCTGACATTCTTTACCACAGGCTTGGCACTAGGAGCTTTCTTGGGGCCCATGTTGGCTTATTTAGCAGTTGCAAGTACTAAAAACACTGGAATAATGAGAATATATATGGTATGAATGTGTGGGTGGTGCGTGGGTAGTGGTCGCTCGCTTGTAAACAATAACACACTGAGTGCCTGGGCGCCCAGCTGGGCCACGGCCACACGCGTACGCATCCGGGACGGATAGCCAACTCGCCCAACTCCGAGTGGCCGCCTAATACCGAGCCAAAAATATTGTAAAAAAAAACGTTGAACACCGATTTGGCCGAGCTCCGACGCCGTAGAGCACCGGGGGTTCACTGTATACTTCTTCCTCTTTCAACAAACCGGCCGTATCCCACCAAGGCGGGGTGGCCCAAAAAGAAAAACAAAAGTTTCTCTTTTTAACTTAAGTAATGTATACAGGAGAAGGGGTTACTAGCCCCTTGAACATTATATATGTACATTTTTGAAGATATAATTCTCTCATTGTCATTCTTATGTTAATATACGTAACTCTTTTATCTTAAACATTTTTGTTCATTATTTCTTACCACTTTTTTGTAAACTCTTACATGGCTTAAAAGAGACCAAAAATTAGTTAAAATAATTCTAAATTGAATTGTTTTAGTAAATGAAAATATATATTTATCAGTTTTCAGCCTAATTTCTCCCATTTGTTTTACAGGCTATTGTTAATGCTTCAGCCTTGCCTCTCTCTATCATCATTGTGGGGATTGGTGGAGCAGAGTTTGACAGCATGGACGAACTGGATGGAGATGTTGTCCGCCTCTCCAGTCACGGTCGGTACGCTGCTCGAGACATCGTACAATTTGTGCCATTTCGGGACTTTCTGATGAGGAATGGGGATCCTCTCACAGCTGGGCTTCGACTGGCTAGGGAAGTCCTAGCAGAAGTCCCTACTCAAGTTCTCTCTTACATGAAAGCTAATAACATTGTTCCCCAGCCACCCAAGATCAACGATGCACTCCTGCCAGCAGACCTCACTTGATCACCTCTGTCGTACTCTTTCACAAAGCACAAGAAGATAGCTGACTTGCCTGTACCTAATTAACTCACATGAGTAAGGCAAGCTTCTCTCATAGACATAGATGTCTTTTGCAGATGATTTTTTTCAAATTCTAATGAACTATTTGTCCACTTTCTATTAAATGTGATAAATTTGTATACATACAGTAAGCTAAGCTGTCTTATATAGCACTCTATATAGGCAAATTGTTTTACAGAATTGAATAGTGCATTAAAAGGCCATAGTGTACACTATTCAATTTTGCATGAACTGTAGTTTTTATATTGCATTTGCAAAACTACATGTGCCATATAGAATAGCTCATAAGAGAGCAGACTGTAACTCACTCAAGTAAAGGTAAGGCAAAGTTTATGTCATGGATATACATACCTCTCACAGATGATTTTATTGAAATTTTTATGGACTTTCTGTTAAATGTGATGTGATGTATAAGTTCAGTAGAATAAGGTTTATATGGCAGTGTTTACCTTATTCTTCATGGGGAAGTGGAATAGAATTCTTCCTCCGTAAGCCATGCGTGTCATAAGAGGCGACTAAAATGCTGGGAGCAAGGGGCTAGTAACCCCTTCTCCTGTATATATTACTAAATGTAAAAGGAGAAACTTTCGTTTTTTCCTTTTGGGCCACCCTGCCTCGGTGGGAAACGGCCGACGTGTTGAAAGAAAGAAAGAAAGTTTACCTTATTCTTTTATTTTATTATAACTGTGGGAACTACTTGTTATACTTTTATGTTACCAGTAAACATGTTAAGGGTGACAACTATCTCCGGATTCTTGGCTTACAAATGCTCAGGTTACAATATTCTTGACTTAGGAATGTCCAAATTACAATGATTCTTGACTTACAATGTCTAAGTTACAGTGATCTGTACTTACAAATGAGATTCAAAAAAATAATATATACAGACTTTTTACAAATGTTGTGTTGTTAAAGGCACGTATGGGACAATTATTCTTTTTACTCTCCTAATTAATAAGTAACAGGTTGAGGATTAGAAGCGACTTGGTAAGTTGACTCACCTAGATTAATTCTCATTTGTAAGTCAGCAGCCTTATATAACTTGTCTGGATGTTCATCTTTCTCGATACTTGTTCAATAGAGATTCTTTAAGGGAAATTTTAAATGTTGCATCCATGAGTGTTCAGTTTACATCCATGGGTATTCATTTACATCCATTGGTGTTCATTTACATCCATGGGTGTTCATTTACATCCATGGGTGTTCATTTACATCCATGGGTGTTCATTTACATCCATGGGTGTTCATTTACATCCATGTATGTTCATTTACATCCATGGGTATTCACTTACATCCATTGGTATTCACTTGTATCCATGGGTATTTACTTACATCCATGGTGTTCAGTTTACAGTCACCTCTCTTCAAAGGCTCCTCTGTACAGTGAACTTCATAAATTCCTTTGAAAAAAGATCCAGAATTGAATGGTACATGATACTCAATTTTCAAAGCATTTATTGAGTTGCATTTATTAATGCAATATACAGAGGAACTTCATAAGAGAGGTGACTTTATTAGCAATGCAGCCAGGCATAATAAATCAACTATTATTATTGAAGTTATAAGTCATTTCCTTCATTAAGAAATTGTTGTATTGTAAATCATTGTAGTGTATGTATTTTTTGAGCTGATGGGTTTCTGGATATTTAGTAGAGAATACTGTATAGCGTATACAGTCAACTCTTATAATGCTCCTTTATGTAGGGTGACTGTTTTCTGCACATGTGATTGGAAGACTACATCCAAAATTAAAAATCTCATGGAAAGTGCATCACAGTAAACCAGGGTACATGTATGTTTGAACCCCTGGTGAGTCAGTCGTAAAACTCACCATGGGTTCGACTCCACCCGTTCCTGGTTTGTTTACAAGCGTGTTATTAAGATTTTCTGAGTCAGACTTTACAGTACTTGTTATTCAACTTTTGATCCACTTTTCAATTGCAGTTACATAAAATCATCTGTATAGAAGAGCATTGTGGGAGAACTTTCTGTATTAAAAAAAAATTTGTGGGTCAAACTGTTTCGTTTTGATCTTAAATGACAGACTTCAGATGAAAAAATTTTGTGTGTTTTGAGTTAATTTTTAATACAGATGAATATCTCAGGTGTCTTCTGTATGCTTTGTTTTATTTAAATGTTAAGATAATTGTTGAAGCTGAATAAGAATATTTACCAGATGTGTTGGTGAGAGTGTGTGAGAGGATGACCATCCAGTAGGCATGTTGGTGCATCCAGCAGGCTTGTTGGTGCATCGAGCAGTCATGTTGGTGCATCCAGCAGTCATGTTGGTGCATCCAGCAGTCATGTTGGTGCATCCAGCAGTCATGTTGGTGCATCCAGCAGGCATGTTGGTGCATCCAGCACCAACATGATACTCAATTTTCAAGGCATTTATTGAGTTGCATTTATTAATGCAATATACAGAGGAACTTCATAAGAGAGGTGACTTTATTAGCAATGCAGCCAGGCATAATAAATCAACTATTATTATTGAAGTTATAAGTCATTTCCTTCATTAAGAAATTGTTGTATTGTAAATCATTGTAGTGTCTGTATTTTTTGAGCTGATGGGTTTCTGGATATTTAGTAGAGAATACTGTATAGCGTATACAGTCAACTCTTATAATGCTCCTTTATGTAGGGTGACTGTTTTCTGCACATGTGATTGGAAGACTACATCCAAAATTAAAAATCTCATGGAAAGTGCATCACAGTAAACCAGGGTACATGTATGTTTGAACCCCTGGTGAGTCAGTCGTAAAACTCACCATGGGTTCGACTCCCACCCGTTCCCTGGTTTGTTTACAATCGTGTTATTAAGATTTTCTGAGTCAGACTTTACAGTACTTGTTATTCAACTTTTGATCCACTTTTCAATTGTAGTTACATAAAATCATCTGTATAGAAGAGCATTGTGGGAGAACTTTCTGTATTAAAAAAAAGTTTGTGGGTCAAACTGTTTCGTTTTGATCTTAAATGACAGACTTCAGATGAAAAAATTTTGTGTGTTTTGAGTTAATTTTTAATACAGATGAATATCTCAGGTGTCTTCTGTATGCTTTGTTTTATTTAAATGTTAAGATAATTGTTGAAGATGAATAAGAATATTTACCAGATGTGTTGGTGAGAGTGTGTGAGAGGATGACCATCCAGTAGGCATGTTGGTGCATCCAGCAGGCATGTTGGTGCATCCAGCAGTCATGTTGGTGCATCCAGCAGTCATGTTGGTGCATCCAGCTGTCATGTTGGTGCATCCAGCAGTCATGTTGGTGCATCCAGCAGGCATGTTGGTGCATCCAGCACCAACATGATACTCAATTTTCAAGGCATTTATTGAGTTGCATTTATTAATGCAATATACAGAGGAACTTCATAAGAGAGGTGACTTTATTAGCAATGCAGCCAGGCATAATAAATCAACTATTATTATTGAAGTTATAAGTCATTTCCTTCATTAAGAAATTGTTGTATTGTAAATCATTGTAGTGTCTGTATTTTTTGAGCTGATGGGTTTCTGGATATTTAGTAGAGAATACTGTATAGCGTATACAGTCAACTCTTATAATGCTCCTTTATGTAGGGTGACTGTTTTCTGCACATGTGATTGGAAGACTACATCCAAAATTAAAAATCTCATGGAAAGTGCATCACAGTAAACCAGGGTACATGTATGTTTGAACCCCTGGTGAGTCAGTCGTAAAACTCACCATGGGTTCGACTCCCACCCGTTCCCTGGTTTGTTTACAATCGTGTTATTAAGATTTTCTGAGTCAGACTTTACAGTACTTGTTATTCAACTTTTGATCCACTTTTCAATTGCAGTTACATAAAATCATCTGTATAGAAGAGCATTGTGGGAGAACTTTCTGTATTAAAAAAAAATTTGTGGGTCAAACTGTTTCGTTTTGATCTTAAATGACAGACTTCAGATGAAAAAAATTTGTGTGTTTTGAGTTAATTTTTAATACAGATGAATATCTCAGGTGTCTTCTGTATGCTTTGTTTTATTTAAATGTTAAGATAATTGTTGAAGCTGAATAAGAATATTTACCAGATGTGTTGGTGAGAGTGTGTGAGAGGATGACCATCCAGTAGGCATGTTGGTGCATCCAGCAGGCATGTTGGTGCATCCAGCAGTCATGTTGGTGCATCCAGCAGTCATGTTGGTGCATCCAGCAGTCATGTTGGTGCATCCAGCAGTCATGTTGGTGCATCCAGCAGTCATGTTGGTGCATCCAGCAGTCATGTTGGTGCATCCAGCAGTCATGTTGGTGCATCCAGCAGTCATGTTGGTGCATCCAGCAGTCATGTTGGTGCATCCAGCAGTCATGTTGGTGCATCCAGCAGTCATGTTGGTGCATCCAGCAGTCATGTTGGTGCATCCAGCAGTCATGTTGGTGCATCCAGCAGTCATGTTGGTGCATCCAGCAGTCATGTTGGTGCATCCAGCAGTCATGTTGGTGCATCCAGCAGTCATGTTGGTGCATCCAGCAGTCATGTTGGTGCATCCAGCAGTCATGTTGGTGCATCCAGCTGTGATGTACAGACATGATGGCTGTGATGAACAGACATGACGGCTGTGATGTACAAACATGACGGCTGTGATGTACAGACATGACGGCTGTGATGTACACACGACAGCTGTGATGTACAAACATGACGGCTGTGATGTACAGACATGACGGCTGTGATGTACAGACATGACGGCTGTGATGTACAGACATGACGGCTGTGATGTACACACATGACGGCTGTGATGTACAGACATGACGGCTGTGATGTACACACATGACGGCTGTGATGTACACACATGACGGCTGTGATGTACAAACATGACGGCTGTGATGTACAAACATGACGGCTGTCATGCTGGTCAATTTAGATGGTTGCAGTAACAGCAAGTGCAACTAAATTTGATTGCAGTAAACTCTGATATAAAGCTCGTCTATGTAGTGCAACTTATGTGAATACTGTTGGAAAAGCTGCTTTCAAAAATTAATAGGACACACTATAAAGGCCTTTCAGTGCACTATTAAATTTTAGATGGCCTTTTTCAGTTGCATTCATGATAAGTTGCACTCCGTAACAGAGGTTTATTTGTGTTGTGTTAAGAGCATCACACTGAATGGAGGGATTTAGTGAAACAGGTGAGCTCAGAGTGCCTGCACTCAGTGTGCCTGCACTCAGAGTGAAGGATAGTGAGGTGTATCACTGAGTGTGTCATATCTGTGTACCTGTGTATCACTGAGAGTGTCATGTCTGTGTACCTGTATCACTGAGTGTGTCATGTCTGTGTACCTGTATCACTGAGAGTGTCATGTCTGTGTACCTGTATCACAGAGTGTCATGTCTGTGTACCTGTATCACTGAGAGTGTCATGTCTGTGTACCTGTATCACTGAGAGTGTCATGTCTGTGTACCCATATCACTGAGTGTCATGTCTGTGTACCTGTATCACTGAGAGTGTCATGTCTGTGACCCGTATCACTGAGAGTGTCATGTCTGTGTACCTGTATCACTGAGTGTGTCATGTCTGTGTACCTGTATCACTGAGAGTGTCATGTCTGTGTACCTGTATCACTGAGAGTGTCATATCTGTGTACCTGTATTACTGAGTGTCATGTCTGTGTACATGTATCACAGAGTGTCATGTTTGTTAACCTGTGTCACTGAGTGTCATGTCTGTGTACCTATGTATCACTGAGTGTCATGTCTGTGTATCTGTATCACTGAAAGTGTCATGTCTGTGTACCTGTATCACTGAAAGTGTCATGTCTGTGTACCTGTATCACTGAGAGTGTCATGTCTGTGTACCTGTATCACTGAGAGTGTCATGTCTGTGTACCTGTAATACTGAGAGTGTCATGTCTGTGTACCTGTATCACTGAGAGTGTCATGTCTGTGTACCTGTATCACTGAGAGTGTCATGTCTGTGTACCTGTATCACTGAGAGTGTCATGTCTGTGTACCTGTATCACTGAGAGTGTCATGTCTGTGTACCTGTATCACTGAGAGTGTCATGTCTGTGTACCTGTGTATCAGCTATGATGTGAGTGATGGTGAATGTGTCCTTGTTGTCCTGCCTTTATGGGAACTTACCAGAGGGTTGCTGCTTCATTACAAATTCCAATAAAGTTATAATTTCATTATCCTTCCAGTAAAATAATGACTTTCAATGTAACTAAATACCTGGAGTATACCTGGAGGGTGTTTCCAGGGTCAACGCCCTATGGCCAGTCTGTGGCCTAAACTTATTACTAGGCAGGCTAGAGGCCTTCTTTGTAATTAATATTTTATAATATGTAAACCACATATTGTAAGCTTTGCAAGGAAATAAGCTGGCCATCTCACGGTAAGTGAGATAATACTTGAGGTGGCCTGGTGGCTAAAGCTCTTGCTCCACATGGCGAGGGTCCTCGTTCAATTCCGGGTGATGGCAGAAACATTGGGCTTGTTTCTTTACACCTG
>WNWK01020776.1:0-35193 GCA_009830355.1 Cherax destructor | reverse complement strand
GTATGGCTGCTTGGGTAGACCTCACAACCGGGACTACATCACACCCCCTTGTCCCCCAGTTTAAAAATATCTGGGAACTGGGACAATTTGTCCTAATATTAACTTTTTAAATCCAAACCCTTAATTATTTAAAAATTTACAAAGAAAAAATTATACATAACATAAAAAAAGTATTCAACTACATATTTTTCCATAAAATTTCTCAACTACCAAAAGGGCCGCAAAAATCAGTACACCTCGGACCAAATAACAATTGCTCTCTGGTGCAAAGCCTCCTTCCCCGTCATTTCCCCTTTAAAAAACTAAATATCTGGCTCCATTGCCTTCCCTACTTCTACTAGAAATGCACTACCCGGTGCTAGTCCCCCTGGGCGTTAACCATTGGGCCAAACCTCTAGGCTTCTTTGGCGTGGAAAACTGCCCCAAGGGGGTTTTGCATTCTTTCAAGTAACTGCAGCGGGACCACATCACGACCCCCAAAGGTCGTATGTTAACCCCTTCACATACCCCTTCAACATCTGAAAATCGAGATAGGGCATCGCAGCTAAAAACCCCCCATTACCCCATGCCACTACTGGGATTACTGGCCTCATAAAACAAGGTACCATGATCATTTGACCGTTTCCAAGGTCACCTTATTCCACACAGGTAACACTAACATTTTGGAAGGGTCAAAGGGGGCCGGGAACTTTCCCACACTCTTAATTGTCTCTCATGGCTGGCAGGACATCCCCCATACGGGTTACAGGGGGGCCCAAACTGACGGCATACACCTCCATACCCCCCAAATGGCTCGCCCTTCCACATCTCCGAGGATGGCCCCCTCCCATAATAAGAACAAAGAACATAAAAAAAGGGGAACACTGCAGCAGGCCTACTGGCCCATGAGGGCAGGCCCAAAGTTCCCCGCTGGCTTAAGAACCCCTGACCCAGCCAGGTCAGGTTACACCCTTAAGGAAGGAGCCCCGGCATCTGCCCCTGGTAAGCACAAACTAGTCAGGTCCCCTCCCCCCACCCGCACCCACCCCTTATATTTATCTAGCCTTTTTTTAAAATTTACACAACGTTTTAGCCTCTATAACTGTACTCGGGAGTTTGTTCCACCCCATCGACAACTCTATTACCAAACCAATGCTTTCCTATATCCCTTCTGAATCTGAATTTATCCAACTTAAAGCCATTGCTTGAGTCCTGTCAATACAAGATATTTTTAGCACCACTGCAGCATCACGGCCATCATCTCCTGAGCTAGGCAGCATCGCGGCATCACAGCACCGCCACAGCATCGCAGCACGGCTACAGCATCGCAGCACGGCCCCAGCATCGCAGCATGGCCATAGCGTCGAAAGCACGGCTACAGCATCGCAGCATGGTCCCAGCATCGCACACGGCCACACCATCACAGCACGACCACAGCATCTCAGCGTCACAGCACGGCAGGCAGCAGCCCACAGCCAGTCTCAGCATAGCAGACAGCATCAGACAGCCTGCCTCAGTAAACCGCAGCTTCATAGCAGCCGACATCAGCAGTCGCAGACTAGGGTCATATGCTCAAGGTGATGTGAGGTGAGGTCACTTCTGGTCATTAACAGAGGTGCGGTCACTCATCCCTGGCAACTGCGGGTAACTTTCGGTCAGTGGGTGATGGTCACAGGGTGGGTGACACCCACTACAATGGATGACAGACCAGGGCAGCAATACAGCAACTGGAGCACATCAGCTGGATGACTGGGCACATCAGCTGGGTGACTGGACACATCAGCTGGGTGACCATGAGAGCCAGCTCTTCAATGGGTGACAGTTGTGGATGATTCTTCCAAGGCGGGCTGTGTGACTGGGTGACTTCTCGTTTCTCTGTAAATATTCAATTTCGGCCAGTAATTGCGTCCCACAAAGTCTCACCAAACACTTATAACCTCCACCATTTATCCCAACCCAACACACAACTCCACCAAATATAATAATACAACCACACAATTACTCAGACCCGCGGTCAAAAAAGGTCAGCTTAGGTCACTTGGATTATAATATCACACAGATATTTACTTGAACTTTAGACACAAAAAAAATGGTAGCAAATGGTAGCATAACACAAATATAACCGAGCAGTCAAAGGCACATGGGACTGGTTCCTACTATAAAAATAATAAGAACCACCACCGCTTAGACACCATGTCATGTAGGGGGTAATTGGGGAATAGGGAGTAAAGGGAGGTAGTGAGTAGGCAGGAGAGGTGAGTGGAGTGACGAGCGAAGGTAATGTGAGGTCACTGGTGACTACACCACCACCTCTCATTACCACCACACTACGCACCCTCTCTCTACCTAAAATAAAATATAATAAAATGAAGTATAAGCATAAAGAATAATAAGAATTATAACGGGGACAGTGAATATTACTATTCCACTCAAACACAGTTTATTTAAGTCCTTGTACAATAATATATTTGGGAACAGGAGAACACTATTGGGTTTAGATAAATGGGGATTTCACATATAAGCAGTGAGACAGGGAATACAATCAACTGACGAAACAGAATATAACTTACAATATAGTTCAGAGGACAGTTCACCACAGGAACTCAGTCACACTTCTAGCCACAGGTCCCAAGACCTGCTCCAACAGAACTCTGCCCAGTGTCTCCAACAGTCTCCTCTAGAGACTCTACAGCAGCCTCTCCCAGAGCTCTGCACACCGGCAGCCGCTCCGCTAGAATCTCGTGCCCAGAGCTCCGCACACAGGCCAGAGCTCCGCCAGAATCACCCCTCTCTACAATATAGTTCAGAGGGCAGTTCACCACAGGAACTCAGTCACACTTCTAGCCACAGGTCCCAAGACCTGCTCCAACAGAACTCTGCCCAGTGTCTCCAACAGTCTCCTCCAGAGACTCTCAGCAGCTCTCTCCCAGAACTCAGCACACCGGCAGCCGCTCTGCTAGAATCTCGTGCCCAGAGCTCTGCACACAGGCCAGAGCTCTGCCCGAATGTCTCCAGCCCAGAGCTCCGCACACAGGCCAGAGCTCCGCCAGAATCACCCACAGAATGTCCCTCTCTAGTTTTTTCCTCGGCCTTATATGGTGCTCCAAGCATCCCCCCAATGAGGAGTGCACCATGTGCTTTGACCTGACGCTAGTCCAAAAGACAAAAGACCTGAGCCTTAATCCGAGAGGCGTGGTCTGACAGCTATTTACCAAGGCAGGTGTGGCTGCTTAGGTAGACCTCACAGCACACTGACTACATCACAACATAAAGAAACTAGAGAAAGTGCAAAGGTTTGCGACAAGGTTAGTTCCACAACTCAGGGGTCTGTCTTATGAAGAAAGATTGAGGGAAATAGGACTAACAACACTGGAGGAAAGAAGGGTCAGAGGAGACATGATAACGACATACAAAATACTGCGGGGAATTGACAAGGTAGATAGTGACAGGATGTTTCAGAGAGGGAACACAGAAACAAGGGGACACAACTGGAAGCTGAAGACTCAGATGAGTCAAAGGGATGTCAGGAAGCATTTCTTCAGCCACAGAGTAGTCAGGAAGTGGAATAGTCTAGAGAAAGATATAGTGGAGGCAGGAACCATACATAGTTTTAAGACAAGGTATGATAAAGCTCATGGAGCAGGGAGAGCAGAGACCCAGTAGCAGACAGCGAAGAGGCGGGGCATGGAGCTGAGTCTCGACCCCTGCAACCACAATTAGGTGAGTACAATTAGGTGAGTACACACACACACACACACACACACACACACACACACACACACGGGACCAGGAGCGGAGCCAGGAGCTGTGACTCGACCCCTGCAACCACAACTAGGTGAGCAACTAGGTGAGCACACACAATGGACACTGGAGGACAGGAGGGTTAGGGGAGACATGATAACGACATACAAAATACTGCGAGGAATAGATAAGATGGACAGAGACAAGATGTTCCAGAGATGGGACACATAAACAAGGGGTCACAAGTGGAAGTTGAAGACTCAGATTAGTCAAAGTATGTCTTCAGTCACAGAGTTGTCAGGAAGTGGAATAGTCTGGCAAGTGAGGTAGTGGAGGCAGGAACCATACATAGTTTTAAGACGAGGTATGATAAAGCTCATGGAGCAGAGAGAAAGAGGACCTAGTAGCAGTCAGTGAAGAGGCGGGGCCCGGAGCTGAGTCTCGACCCCTGCAACAACAAATAAGTAGGTGAGTACTCTCATGGAGCAGAGAGAAGACCTATTAGCGATCAGTGAAGAGGCGGGGCCAGGAGCTATGAATCGACCGCTGCAACCACAAATAAGTGAGTACAAATAGGTGAGTACACGCACTCACACACACACACGCTCACACACACAGTTGAAGACTCAGATGAATCACAGGGATGTTAGGAAGTATTTCTTCAGTCACAGAGTGGTCGGGAAGTGGAATAGTTTGGGAAGCGATGTAGTGGAGGTAGGTTCTATTCATAGCTTTAAGAAGAGGTATGATAAAGCTCATGGCAAAGGGAGAGTGACCAAGTAGTGGCCAGTGAAGAGGCGGGGCCAGGAGCTGAGTCTCGACCCCTGCAACAACAAATAAGTAGGTGAGTACTCTCATGGAGCAGAGAGAAGACCTATTAGCGATCAGTGAAGAGGCGGGGCCAGGAGCTATGAATCGACCCCTGCAACCACAACTAGGTGAGTACAACTAGGTGAGTACACACACACACACTGGACACTGGACAGTGGAGGACAGGAGGATTGGGAAAGACATAATAACGACATACAAAATACTGCGAGGAATAGATAAGGTGGACAGAGACAGGATGTTCCAGAGATGGGACACAGACACAAGGGGTCACAATTGGAAACTGAAGACTCAGATGAGTCAAAAGGATGTTAGGAAGTATGTCTTCAGTCACAGAGTTGTCAGGAAGTGGAATAGTCTGGCAAGTGAGGTAGTGGAGGCAGGAACCATACATAGTTTTAAGATGAGGTATGATAAAGCTCATGGAGCAGGGAGAGAGAGGACCTAGTAGAGGTGAGTGAAGAGGCAGGGTTAGGAGCTGAGTCTCGACCCCTGCAACCACAAGTAGGTGAGTACACACACACAAACAGCACACGCACACTCTACAACACCTAACCCATGAAAAAAAATGGTGGCTCAGAGGGGAAAGTCGAAGGCTCAGGGGATCAGTGGAAGATGGTTCTGGTAAGAAAGAATTGATGGAAGAACAATATAAAACGATGGAACAAGGGTGGGAGAACAAACTAGGTGAGCTTTCTGCAAAAATGAAGAAGAGGATGGAGGCAGAGAAGAAGAAATGGGAGTCACAAGCTGAAGCCGCAGAAGCCAGGATACGGGTCCAAGAATATGAGGTAAATTCGCTGAAGCGAGTCATAGGGCTTTGCCCAGAGGAGACATAGCATCTGAAGCAGGTGCACCTCAACTGAATGAGGAACCCAATAAAAGGATGGAGACATGACTTTGCAAAGGTCTTATCAGTCCACCAAGCAGGGCCGAGGAATGAAGGGGAGAGTTGTTGGGAGCAGGGATAGCAGTAAAGGAGGGAGAGAAGGTGGAGAAGGAGATAGGCCCCATGCAGAGGCATGACCATGAAACCAAGAGATACAGAAAAATAAGGAGACAATGGCCATGTTCAAATGAGACCCAGAGACAGGCAGTGGGAAGAATTGATGCTGTTGTATCTGAACTTCAGATACAACAGCATCAGCAACAGGTAAATCAACAGGCACAACAAGGGGAAGGGGCGGCACCTGAAGGTGGGAATAATAGTAATTCTGATCCAGCACCCATGGATATTCATGGGCTTCAGGAGAGCGAGGGAGGACATACAATGAAAGATGGCAGGAAGAAAAACAGGAGATTGAAAACATCATCAGATAAATAGGCAAGGAGGCCATGACTGAGATAGTAAATTTTCAGAGAACTGGGGGTACTTGAAGGGGAGAAATTGGCTGTTCAAACTGATTTTTTTCAAGACAGAAATGGATAGGCTCCTGCAAGAGAAACCACGGCTAAAGGAATCATTAACATACAAGAGGATGTTCCTAGATTTAGACAGAACAAGAACAGAATGACAGCAGCTGAGAGAGAGGACACAGAAACGAAAGGGGCTAGGAAGAGAAACAAGGACAGAGTCAGCAGAGGAAAACTAGAGCAGGGCAGAGCAACAAGCACAAGCACACACAGAACCACCACCAGAACCCCACAACCAAACATGCTATTCCAACACAAACCACAATCTACACTTACAATCCCCACCCCACGCTATGCTGTAGAATCCCACAACACACTGCCAGGTTCTCCTCCCTCCCAGACCCCCGGAACACAGTGTTGGAGAGGAAACTGAAGGTATGGTAAAACAACGCTGATGTAATAACGAATAAGTGGGAGGAGTGGCACAAAAAAGTCAAAAAGGCATCACCGGGCATCATATCTCTCACAGATACCAAGCTCACAGGTATGATAACAATGGCATCTTTCCAACGGGATATCAGATCTTGAGGAAAGACAGAGGGAACAGATGGGGTGGAGGAGTGGCATTGTTCATCAAAAACCAATGGAATTTTGATGAACTGGAGAGAGGAGACAGAGGAGACGCAAGAGACTGCATAATAGAAACACTTCAGTCTGGAGGTCCCAAGATGGTAATTGCAGTGATGTATAACCCACCACAGAACAGCAGGAGGCCAAGGCAAAAGTATGATGAGAGTAATACAGCGATGGTTGACACACTTGCTGAAGTGGCCAGAAGGGCTCATACGAGCAGGACAAAGCTACTGATTATGGGTGATTTCAGTCACAAAGAAATCGACTGGGAGAACCTGGAGCCACATGGGGGCCCAGAAACGTGGAGGGCTAAGATGAGGGAGGTGGTAATGGAAAACCTCATGTACCAACACGTAAAGGACACTACCAGAGAGAGAGAGATGATGCACCAGCAAAACTAGACCTAGTATTCACCTTGAGTAGTGCAGATATTGAGGACATCACATATGAAAGACCCCTCGGGGCCAGTGATCACGTGGTTCTGAGCTTCGAATATATAGTAGAGTTATAAATGGAGAGGGAGGCAGGAAGGGCACGACGAATGAAGCCAAACTACAAGAGAGGGGTCTCAAAAAGGCATGACAAATTTTCTGCATGGGGTTCAGTGGGACAGAGAACTGGCAGGAAAATCAGTAAACGAGATAACAGGGAAGGCACTACAATGGATCCGGGAATACCTGTCAGGAAGACAGCAGCTAGTCATGGTACGTGGCGAGGTGTCAGAGTGGGCGCCTGTGACGAGTGGGGTTCCACAGGGGTCAGTCCTAGGACCAGTGCTGTTTCTGGTATTTGTGAACGACATGACGGAAGGAATAGACTCCGAAGTGTCCCTGTTTGCAGATGATGTGAAGTTGATGAGAAGAATTCAATCGGACGAGGACCAGGCAGAACTACAAAGGGATTTGGACAGGCTGCAAGCCTGGTCCAGCAATTGGCTTCTGGAGTTCAACCCCACCAAGTGCAAAGTCATGAAGATTGGGGAAGGGCAAAGAAGACCGCAGATGGAGTACAGTCTAGGGGGCCAGAGACTACAAACCTCAATCAAGGAAAAAGATCTTGGGGTGAGTATAACATCAGGCACATCTCCTGAGGCGGACATCAACCAAATAACTGCTGCAGCATACGGGCGCCTAGCAAACCTAAGAACAGCATTCCGACATCTTAATAAAGAATCGTTCAGGACCCTGTACACTGTGTACGTTAGGCCCATACTGGAGTATGCAGCACCAGTTTGGAATCCACATCTAGCCAAGCACGTAAAGAATCTAGATAAAGTGTAAGGTTTGCAACAAGACTAGTCCCGGAGCTAAGGAGTATGTCCTACGAGGAGAGGTTAAGGGAAATCGGCTTGACGACACTAGAGGACAGGAGAGATAGGGAGGACATGATAACGACATATAAAATACTGAGAGAAATTGACAAGGTTGACAGAGACAGAATGTTCCAGAGATGTGACACAGCAACAAGGGGACACAGTTGGAAGTTGAAGACTCAGATGAATCACAGGGATGTTAGGAAGTATTTCTTCAGTCAGAGTGGTCGGGAAGTGTAATAGCTTGGGAAGCGATGTAGTGGAGGCAGGTTCCATACATAGCTTTAAGAAGAGGTATGATAAAGCTCATGGCGCAGGGAGAGTGACCCAGTAGCAACCAGTGAAGAGGCAGGGCCAGGAGCTATGTCTCGACTCCTGCAACCACAACTAGCTGAGTACTAGGTGAGTACACACATCGGGGAAGGGCAAAGAAGACCGCAGACAGAATACAGGCTAGGTGGACAAAGGCTACAAACCTCATTAAATGAGAAAGACCTCGGGGTGAGTATAACACCAACCACATCTCCGGAATCACAAATCAACCAGATAACTGCGGCAGCATATGGGCGACTGGCAAACCTAAGATTAGCGTTCCGTTACCTTAACAAGGAATCGTTCAAAACACTGTACACCGTGTACGTCAGGCCCATACTAGAGTATGCAGCACCAGTCTGGAACCCACACCTGGTCAAGCACGTCAAGAAAATAGAGAAAGTGCAAAGGTTTGCGACAAGGTTAGTTTCAGAGCTCAGGGGACTGTCCTACGAAGAAGGTTGAGGAAATAGGCCTGGCAACAGTGGAGGACAGAAGAGTTAGAGGGACATGATAACGACATACAAAATACTGAGGGAATCGACAAGGTAGATAGTGACAGGATGTTCCAGAGAGGGAATTCAGAAACAAGGGGGCACAATTGGAAGTTGAAGACTCAGATGAGTCAAAGGGATGTTAGGAAGCATTTCTTCAGCCATAGAGTAGTCAGGAAGTGGAACAGTCTAGCAAACGATGTAGTGGAGTCAGGAACCGTACATAGCTTTAAGACGAGGTATGATAAAGCTCATGGAGCAGGGAGAGAAGAGACCCAGTAGCGGACAGTGAAGAGGCGGGGCCAGGAGCTGAGTCTCGACCCCTGCAACCACAATTAGGTGAGTACACACAATCAAACATGTTCAGGCACTGTAGAAGCTGACTATTAGCATTGTTATTATTAGAAGTTTAGTATTATTAGGAAATGTAGAAGTTGACTATTAGTATTAGTATTGTTATTATTAGAAGTACTAGTGTTATTATTAGTATTAATATTAGTAGTAGTATTAGTGTATTATTAGTATTATTGATACACAGGTTTATTTCTGGGCCCTCAACACTTAACTGCTACAACCAACACACACACACACACACACACACACACACATACAACAGGCCTAGTGTCTAATCGACATGTGCCTAGAGCAAAATAGTAACTAACACACACACTCACTCACTCTTACCCCTCTCCCTTTTATCTCTCTCTCACTCATTCCCCTCTCCCTTTTCTCTCTTTCTCCCCCCTTAAAAAAATGGTAGGGACTCGAAGGACCCAGGGATCAGAGGAGAATGGTTCTGGTAAGGAAGAATGGATGGAAGAGCAGTGCAAAAGGATGGAACAAGAGTGGGAGAAAACTAGGAGAGCTTTCTGCAAAAATTGAGACAGAGCTTTCTGTGAAATTGGAAAAGAGGATTTGAGGAGGAGAAGAAGACTTGGGAGTTACAAGTCGAAGCTGCAGTAGCCAGGATAAGGGTCCTAGAATATGAGGTAAACAGGCTGAAGCGGGTTACAGGGGTACTGACCAGAGAAGACACATCATCTGAAGCTGGTACACCCCTACTGAACGAGGGGCCCAACGTGAAGGAAGGAGATATAACTTACGCTAAGGCCCTGTCAGCCTACCAAGCAGGGCCAAGGAGTGAAGGAAGAGAGCAGCTGGATGCAGGTGGAGAGGGGGATAGGTCAATTGCAGAGGCACGACCATGCCACTAAGAGCTACAGGAAAAAATAAGGGAGAAAATGGCCATGTACAGACAGGAACCAGAGTCACAGAGGGAAAGGCAATGGGAGGAGGAGAGGGCGAAGTCAGTGTTTATTCATGGGCTCCAGGAGAGCGAGGGAAGGACACACACTGAAAGATGGCAGGCAGAAAGAAAGGAGATTGAGAACATCATCACAGAGATAGGTGAAGAGGACATGTCCAAGATTGTAAATTTTCAGAGAATAGGGGGGTAAGCAAAGGGGAGAAAACGACCAATCAAGCTGATTTTCAGGACAGAAACAGTGCAATCAGGATCCTCCAAGAGAAACCACGGTTGAAGGAATCGGCAGAATGCAAGAGGGTGTTCCTAGACCAAGACAGAACAAAAACAGAATGACAGCAGCTGAGGGAGAATACACAAAAGCGAAAGGAGCTAGGAAGAGAGACAAGGACAGAATCAGCAGAGGACAACCAGATCAGGGCAGAGCAACAAGAGCAAGCACACACAGAACCATCCCCAGAATCCCACAACCAATCATGCTATCCCAACACAAACCACAATCCCCCACCCAACACTCCTATAGAAACTTGTTTGGACTGCCCCCTTGTAAGCTGCACTCTGGGCAAGCACTGTTGACACCGACACTCTGAGACACTTCTCTCAGACTTACAAGTGGCTATGGTACAAATTTCTATCTAATTGTAGTAAGGGAATCCCACTGCCTACAATACTGGAAGGGGTTTACTTACTTGAAAGAAAGGGTGGCTATGTGTCCTGGTCTTCCTTATATATAACCCCTCCTAACACCATGTGCAGTGGAGAAACTTTGTCTGCAAAGGATGGTGTAATTAGTGTCCTGCCTGCACCTCAGAGTTTCCTGGTTCCTTGGGTATCCCTTGAGCAATATATACAGTAAGTAACACTAGCTTCCAGACTTGAACTTAAGAGACGACGCTTTTACATACCAACACAAAGTCGTCCGTCCGCCTAAGACCCACAGATAACTCACTAACGTTTCCCCTAGAAAACTGGCCAGATACTGAGAGAAAGAAAGCCTAGTCTTACTGTAACAGGGTCTGGATGGAGGCAGATGTCCACGGTACTTCGGGATCTCCTCCGTGGCCCCAGGACAGATGTTGGGTCACGTGGGGATGCTGTTGGATCACAGCACGTCTTCTCCGTGTGGAGTCTGGTCTGGTAAGAAGGAACTGGGCTCTTACCCACCTAGATTCAAGTGTAGAGCTGCCAGTTCTCGTTAGCTAACATAATCTAATGCTTGTCTATTCAGGCCTATAACTACCTATATTAGGGTGCTAGAGCTACATTATTAATATCTAATGTTGCCTTAATAATCCTACTATTAGTTTCGAACTGTACAAACTTGCCTAGGTGTGCCTAGGTGGATAAATCTATCAACTAAAATGTATATAATAGTTACCTTCATTGGCTCAAATGTGCGTATGTTTTGTTGGGTGTGTGGGTTTATAAACTCCGAGGGCCGATCCACGGTATGTTTAAGGCTCCTAACGGCTCACTTACCCTGTGGAACTTTTAGTGACTAAAAAAGTTTCCACAACTCCGCTATAGAATCCCGCAGTACACTGCCATGTCCCCCACCCCCCCAGACCCCCAAAACACAGTGTTGGAGAGGAAACTGAAGGTATGGTACACCAACACTTACAGAATAACAAATAAGTGGGAGGAGTGGCACAAAAGAGTCAAAGAGGTATCACCGGACATCATAGCTCTCACAGAAACCAAGCTCATAGGTATGATAACAGATGCCATCTTTCCAACGGGATATCAGATCCTGAGAAAAGACAGAGGAAACAGAGGGGGTGGAGGAGTGGCACTGCTGATCAAAAACCGATGAGATTTTGATGAGCTGGAGAGAGGAGACAGAGGAAAAGCAAGAGATTACATAGTAGGAACGCTTCAGTCTGGAGGTCACAAGGTGGTAATTGCAGTGATGTATAACCCACCACAGAACAGCAGGAGGCCAAGGCAAGAGGATGATGAGAGTAATAGAGCAATGGTTGACACACTGGCTGAAGTGGCCAGAAGGGCTCATGCGAGCAGAGCGAAGCTACTGATCATGGGTGACTTCAACCACAAGGAAATCGATTGGGAGAACTTGGAGCCACATGAGGGCCAAGAAACGTGGAGGGCTAAGATGATGAAGGTGGTACTGGAAAAATTCATGTACCAACACATAAGGAACACTACCAGAGAGAGAGGAGAGGATGAACCAGCGATACTGGACCTAACATTCACCTTGAGTATTGCAGATATTGAGGATATCACATATGAAAGGCCCCTTGGAGCCAGTGGTCATGTGGTTTTAAACTTCAAATACATAGTGGAGTTACAAGTGGAGGGGAAAGCAGGAAGGGCTGGACGAATGAAGCCAAACTACAAGAAAGGGGGCTACGTGAACATGAAGAACTTCCTGAACGGAGCTCAGTGGGACAGAGAACTGGCAGGAAAGTCAGTAAACGAGATGATGGAATATGTGACAACAATATGCAAGGAAGCTGAGGAGAGGTTTGTAACCAAGGGTAACAGAAATAATGAAAAAGCCAGGATGAGCCTGTGGTTCACCCAAAGGTGCAGGGAGGCCAAAACCAAGTGTGCTAGGGAATGGAAGAAGTATAGAAGGAAAAGGACCCAGGAGAATAAAGAGAGAAGTCGTAGAGCCAGAAATGAATATGCACAGGTAAGAAGGGAGGCCCAACGACAATATGAAAATGACATAGCAGCAAAAGTCAAATCCGACCCAAAGCTGTTGTACAGCCACATCAGGAGGAAAACAACAGTCAAAGACCAGGTGATCAGGCTAAGGAAAGAAGGAGGAGAGATCACAAGAAACGACCGCGAAGTATGCGAGGAACTCAACATGAGATTCAAAGAAGTATTCACAGAGAAGACAGAAGGGACTCCAGAAAGACGGAGAGGTGTGGTACAAAATCAAGTGTTGGACACAATACATACTACCAAGGAAGAAGTGAAGAGGCTGCTAAGTGAGCAAAATACCTCAAAGGCGATGGGGCCGGATAACATCTCTCCATGGGTCCTGAGAAAGGGAGCAGAAGCGCTATGTGTACCCCTACAACAATATTCAACACATCTATCAAAACAGGGAGATTACCTGAGGTATGGAAGACAGCAAATGTAGTCCCAATTTTTAAAAAAGGAGACAGACAAGAAGCACTAAACTACAGACCAGTGCCACTGACATGTATAGTATGCAAAGTCATGGAGAAGATTATCAGGAGAAGAGTGGTGGAACACCTAGAAAGGAATGAGCTTATCAACAACAGCCAACACGGTTTCAGGAACGGGAAATCCTGTGTCACAAAAGTATTGGAGTTCTATGACAGGGTGACAGCAGTAAGACAAGAGAGAGAGAGTGGGATGGGTAGATTACATTTTCTTGGACTGTAAGAAGGCGTTTGACACAGTTCCACACAAGAGATTAGTGCAAAAGCTGGAGGACCAGGCAGGGATAACATGGAAGGCACTCCAATGGATCAGGGAATACCTGTCAGGAAGACAGCAGAGAGTCATGGTACGTAACGAGGTATCAGAGTGGGCCCCTGTGATGAGTGGGGTTTCACAATGGTCAGTCCTAGGACCGGTGCTGTTTCTGGTATTTGTGAATGACATGACGGAAGGAATAGACTCGAAGTGTCCTGTTTGCAGATGATGTGAAGTTGATGAGAAGAATTCAATCGGACGAGGACAAGGCAGAACTACACAGGGATCTGGACAGACTGCAAGCCTGGTCCAGCAATTGGCTCCTGGAGTTCAACCCCACCAAGTGCAAAGTCATGAAGATTGGGGAAGGGCAAAGAAGACCGCAGATGGAATACAGTCTAGGGGGCCATAGACTACAAACTTCAATCAAAGAAAAAGATCTTGGGATGAGTATAACACCAGGCACATCTCCTGAGGCGCACATCAACCAAATAACTGCTGCAGCATATGGGCGCCTAGCAAACCTAAGAAAAGCATTCCGACATCTTAATAAGGAATCGTTCAGGACCCTGAACACTGTGTACGTTAGGCCCATATTGGAGTATGCAGCACCAGTTTGGAACCCACACCTAGCCAAGCACGTAAAGAAACTAGAGAAAGTGCAAAGGTTTGCAACAAGACTAGTCCCGGAGCTAAGGGGTATGTCCTATGAGGAGAGGTTAAGGGAAATCGACCTGACGACACTGGAGGACAGGAGAGATAGGGGGGACATGATAATGACATAAAATACTGAGAGGAATTGACAAGGTGGACAGAGACAGAATATTCCAGAGATGGGACACAGCAACAAGGGATCACAGTTGGAAGTTGAAGACTCAGATGAATCACAGGGATATTAGGAAGTATTTCTTCAGTCACAGAGTGGTCAGGAAGTGAAATAGTTTGGGAAGCGATGCAGTGGAAGCAGGATCCATTCATAGCTTTAAGAAGAGGTATGATAAAGCTCATTGCGCAGGGAGAGTGACCCAGTAGAGGCCAGTGAAGAGGCGGGGCCAGGCGCTATGAGTCGACCCCTACAACCACAACTAGGTGAGTACAACTAGGTGAGTACACACACACACACACACACACACACATGTGGTAATGCTTTATTTACAGTAAGCAAAGTCAGGGTATTTCTCCAGAATGGTCTGTAATATACCACTGTGGATAAAATACTGTGCCATTTCTTGAACATTTCTGAGTGAGTTGTATCTAAATTCATTAATTTTATCACACTTCAGTACATAATGACGCAGGGTATGACAATAGTCCATCTGGCAAAGTTTACATTTCGTTTGGTCTACATCTGGTGGTGGTGATTTAACCTGCCAAAGATACTTGTAACCCAGCCGGAGGCGGGCGGTAGTGACATCCAAGAGTCTGCTTATTTTGTTGGCTGCACCATAGACATGTGGCTCCTCCTGCATGATAGAATGATGATAGATGAACTGACTGGTGTCAATCTCCCTAGTCTTAAGTCAATAAAGTTTAATTGAAGTTCTTTTCGTATTCCCACTGGGATACAGTTGACCATGATCTGTTACACTTAAAATTATCACACTATGGTATAAGAGGGCACTCCCTCAATATGTGTCCACAAATGGAGCTAACTCTTCCACACAAACAATTACAGTTAGTGTCCCACAAGGAAGTGTTCTTGGCCCACTTCTCTTTCTCATTTACATAAATGACCTACCAAATGCATCTCAGCTACTCAAACCCATACTATTTGCAGATGACACTACATACGTCTTCTCTCACCCAAGCCCAGTCATACTAGCCAACACTGTAAATGCTGAATTACAGAAAATATCTACCTGGATGATGATTAACAAGCTTACTCTCAATGTTGACAAAACCTATTTCATTCAGTTTGGGAACAGAGCTACAAATGTTCCACTTAACATAATGATAAACGGATCACTTGTCAAAAAACTCAGAGGGAAAATTCTTAGGAATCCACCTTGACAGTGGCCTCAAATTTCAGACACATATACAAGAAATTTCCAATTAAGTCTCCAAGACCGTAGGAATACTATCCAAGATAAGGTACTATGTTCCACAACCAGCTCTCTTTTCCCTTTATCACTCACTCATTTACCCCTATCTCACCTATGGAATCTGTGCATGGGGTTCAACAACAATAAATCATCTCAGACCATTAATAACACAACAAAAGGCAGCAGTTAGAATGATAACAAATTCCCACTCTAGACAACATACTCCACCAATATTCAAAAGTCTAAACTTACTCACCATACAAGACATCCATACTTATTACAGTGCCTATTACATAGAACACTAAACTCAAATATTAACCCACCATTCAAAATTCTCCTTACCAACCTTAACAGGACACATGAACATAACACAAGACACAGATCACTCTTCGATGTTCCCCGCGTCCACCTCACACTATGCAAAAACGCAATGCACATTAAAGGCCCAAAAATTTTGAATTAATTACCTGTGATTACCAAAGAAACCCGGTCTGTATATCAATTCAAAACTCTGCTAAAAAAACACCTACTCACACAAAACTAAATACACACTACTTAACATTACCTACAAAGTTAATAAATAACTTTCCACTGCCTCAAAATAACATTATTCACTGTATTACTCCCCTAGCCTCAAAACCCCTTACATAATTGCTCAAAGAACAATAATTTCTCAAACATAATCTAGTACAAATGTTGAAACTTATATCTCATAAATGTATAAACCTGTTATAATTAATGCAACCTAATCTAACTTTGTTCCTACAACATTATCAAATAAAGAAATCCATCCTCATGTAGCCTTGTGCTCCTTGTAACTCATCTAATGACCATATAAACTGTTATTGATCTGATTTAATAAATTGCATTACTACAAATAATAAACTATTATGTTGACATATTATAAAACTGTAATGATTCAAAATTGTAAAACTATTATGTTTCAAAATTGTTATGTTCAAATTATGTTCAAATTTCATAGCTTAAATACTCAACTATACTTATATTGTAAATTGTTTACTATAATTTTTACCATTTAGTTTTAAGTTAATTTTAAGTTTGCCCACAATGCTCTGCATATTAGGGGCTTTTGGCATGTACACCCCATTCTTATAACCCACTGTACGTCTTTGTATCATGTCACAATAAACTATTATTATTATTATTATTATTATTATTGTTGTTCTCAAACTGCTAACTGACAAGCCCCTGACTACTCCCTCTTTGAAAGCATACAACTTAGCCAATTCATCAGTTCTATCATGCATCTGGAGACCAATGTGAGATGGAATCCACAGCATGTGCTCTCTGACTCTACTATCAACAATCCAACCATACCTGTGTCTGGCTTCTGACACAAGCATGCCACAATTTATACTTAATGAGTTGAGAGCATTTATGGAAATCTCTTATGCAGACGACATTACACAACTCACTGCACATGACAACACCAGATTCCTTACACACAGAACACAACACGAAGAAGACAGGATTAGGGCATGGGAACTATTATGGAGTATAAAGACCAATGCCAACATGTATAAAATTATCTATTTCAATAAAAGACGAGGCATCCCTGCTCCTGTCGAATTCAGGGCCACTGTCTCACGAACACCTATACCACGCATATCTTATATCTTCCATAGTCCTACTTGGAGTCAACCTTGACTCCACATAAACCTTTACTTGAATTATATAACATGAGCTATGTAACTGGTGAGCTCCCTAAATTTTGGACTAACAGCCTCATCATTCCCATTCCAAAGGCCAATCAACAAAATGAATTTCGTCCAACATCTCTTACTAGCTGCCTGTGTAAAACATTTGAGAGGATGATTTTAAATCGCCTCATACACAGAATCAAGCAATTTCTGTCTCTATTTGCATGGTTTCATGCATGGAAGGAGCGTGCATTATTGCATAACCACTTTTCTCGCCCTGAACACTGACAGCTCCTATACTACCTTGACCATAAATATGATTTTGATGTAGTCAACCGACATGTAATCATTAGTGAACTTGCCAAAATGGATGTTGGAGGATGGCTTCTCTGCTGGATAAAGGCTACCTGTCTCATATAAAGGGAAGGGGATGAGCCGAATTGACCTTTTTTTTATTATGCAAATATTTCATTGGGAATATTGTCTTTGAATTAAGCAGCATTTGAAACATAGACACTGAGTTTTTAGTGACGTTTTGCCTTAGAGTTATATAGAAAAAAAAATAAAATGCCCTATTTGATAGAGCTTATGGCAATCCCTCTCCTACAAAATTGGTACGACATACAATGTTCTAATTGAGATCAGATGAAAGAGGAAGAGTTAGGCTATAGAATTGCAGAGCGGTTTGAGCTTCCTGTCAATGGATTGCATTATACGAATTATTGAAATACGTGTTTTTTTTTTAATTTGTTTGGGAAAACAAAAATCACTATCAAGAAACCGTAAAACATATCGCAAAATCGCTCTCTAGTTCTAGTTCGATAGAACCATCATTTCTCTATAACCCTGCGAAAGAATCATGATGCTATGATAAATACTCTTTGCATGAGAGGGATTACAATGTCAATAACTTACTCCTGAGATATTGATAATTGTGTAAGTGTAAAACTCTTGGGATATAGCACGCCACCTTCCAGAGCAGTACATACCACCATGCTTATCGGAGGCTGTAAGGCCACTGAGAGATGTCTGCCGGAGCTCACACACACCACTCATTGCAGAGGTTGTCATAAAAATCGCAATTTTAGGGGTAAAAAAAAAACTGACTAATCGCCAACACGTCTTTTTGCTGACCCAAGAACAAAAAAATACTTTTTAGTATAAACATACTTAGAAATATGATAGAAATAAGCAGATTGCATCAACTTGTTGACAGAATTATACACTATTTTTTGGTAAGAAAAAATTATTTTCCATAATTTTTCGATTTTAATTTTTTTATAAATCGAAAAATGCTCATCCCCCCTAGTCTTCCTTGTTGTTCCAGGGACATAGAAGTGTAACCAAAGACTTTGAAACAGGAACCCCACAGGGAGGTGATCTCAGTCCCACCTTATTCAGTATTCTAATAAATGCTTTAATGCTATGCCTAACCACCCTGATTACATGATTAGCTTGCTGATGATATAATGATTCACAAAACCGGATTCTCCAACACTCAGAACATTCTTAACCATGTACTAGCCTCGTGTCAGGACCTGGGGTTGATAATCTCTACTGATAAAACAAAGATACTCAACAGGCGTCCTCCTCAACAGAGAGGCACAGTTCGCAGGATCCAATTGCATGATGGGTCTCGACTAGAATATGTAGCCAGATATAGGTATCTAGGTTTTGATGTCCCATTACTTGGATCTGTTGTAACAAGACTGTCGCCAATACAAAGATGGGCTAATATCACTTACAGTTTTGGCCTTTTTCATCCCAGGTATGGTGCTGATGTTAAAATGATGCATTTTGCTTATATTTGATCATTAGTTGATTATGATGCGCCACTACTTGCTCTTGTGTCAGACTAGAATCTTGGAGGGGTGGAAAAACTGCAGAATGAAGCAATGATACCTTCGTACTGCCAAAATTCTAAATATGCTCAAAGAAGTTGATATCCCAAGCATCAGAGATAATGTCACTGAAAGAAATGTCCTCACTGGGGTCGATATGATCAGACAATCCCATCCAAACCCTTGCACAGAAGCCCTTCAAATTTTCCTCAGCACTGGTGAACACTCCTCCAGATGGATCATAACTGGGACTGACCGCATGAACCAGCTATACATGATCTATGTCAAGTAAGGCAACAACGGCACTTCCCCGCTCAATGGGATATTACCCAATTCCAAACTACTATCCCTCCCTCCCCCCCCCAAAAAAAAAAAAAAACTTAAATCCCACTAAAAGCTTCGTCTTGAAGCCAAGCGGAATGCCTTAAACAGTAGTGATGACTTAGTGACAGCACACTCTTTCACGAATTATTTATGTTGATGGTTCTGTTCACCAATGCACTGGTGCAGCTGGTAGTGCTGCTGTCATACATAGTGATGGCTTTCGTAAAGAAATTGGAGCATCAATAACTGGGCCTCTACCCTTCAAACAGAACCGTTTGCCATATTCCTTGCACTAAAATGCGTCCATATATCTACTAAGGTTGACACTTTAAATGTAACTGATTTTATATAATCCGTAAATGCTCTCAAGTCCTTAAGTATAAACTGTAGCATGCTTGTGTCAGAAGCCACACAGGTATGATAGGACTGTAGGCACTGGAATCGAAGTGCACATTCTGTGGATTCCATCTCATATTGGTCTTCAGATGCATGACAGAACTAATGAATTGGCTAAGCTATGCTTTCAAAAAGGGAGCAGATTACAATCTTGGGCTATCAGTAAGCAATTTGAGAACAATAATACGAAAAAAACTTCAACTGGATTTTAGTGACTTAAGACTCAGGAAGACTGACACCAGTCAGTCCATCTATCATCATTCTATCATTCAGGAGGAGCCACATGTCTCAGGTGCATCCAACAAACTAAACAGACTCTTGGACGTCGCTACCTCCCGGCTCTGGCTGGGTTACAAGTACCTTTGGCAGGTTAAATCACCACCACCAGATGTAGACCAAACAAAATGTAAACTTTGCCAGATAGACTATTGTCACACCTTGCATCACTATATGCTGGATTGCGATAAAATTAATGAATTAAGAGACAACTCATGCAGAAATATTCAAGAAATAGCAAAGTATTTTATCCACAGTGGTATATTACAAATCATTCTGGAAAAAAACCCTGACTCACAGTAAATAAAGCATTACCACTGTGTGTGTGAGAGACCAACCGACAAAATTAATGTCTGCACAAATAACTCATTACAATTGTGACAGGATGTAAACACATAAATAGTGTGGGGAATTGTGGGAGAAAAATGACAGGATGGATAATGAGAACCTTCAAAACCAGGGATGCCAAGCCCATGTTGACACTTTACAGATCGCTTGTTCTATCTAGGCTGGAATATTGCTGCACACTAACTGCACCTTTCAAGGCGGGTGAAATTGCTGACCTTGAAAATGTGCAGAGAACCTTCACCGCAAGCATAAGTGCGATAAACCACCTCAACTACTTGGAACGCTTGAAGTTCCTAAACCTGTACTCTCTAGAACGCAGGCGGGAGAGATACATTATTATATACACATGGAAAATTCTCGAGGGCTTAGTACCAAACTTGCACACAAAAATCACTCCGTACGAAAGCAAAAGACTCGGCAGGCGATGTAACATTCCCCAATGAAGAGCAGGGTGCCACTAGCACGTTGAGGGACAACACAATAAGTGTGAGGGGCCCAAGATTGTTCAACTGCCTCCCAGCATACATCAGAGGGATTACCAACAAGCCCCTGGCTGTCTTCAAGCAGGCACTGGACAGGCACCTCAAGTCGGTACCTGATCAGCCGGGCTGTGGTTCGTACGTTGGACTGCGTGCGGCCAGCAGTAACAGCCTGGTTGATCAGGCTCTGGTCCAACAAGAGGCCTGGTCACAGACCAGGCCGCGGGGGCGTTGACCCCTGGAATTCTCTCCAGGTAGACTCCAGGTATCTGGGACACCGCCACTAGCAATAAACAAACTCCCAGGGAGATGACCGACTCGTATAATTTTACCGCAGTCATTCCCTTTAAGGTATGTGAGAACTTTACCCACTTCTGGCCGCACCCAAGGGGTACCTTCAATATTCTCACGTTAGCCCACTGCACTCTGGACCAGTATAAATAAATCTGAGTAGATAATATTAATAATTATGGTATGATTAAATTTAAGTGGAATGTATAGGTTATGGGCGACTGATCAAGTAGAAAGAAAGGTAGCGAACACACAATTAAGTTAACATGACCATCACTCACCTAATTAACAGCATCATAGCGGTGCATGGTAGATCATTGACCTAGCTAAAGTACATCTACTTTGCGTAACAATATTATTGGCCAATAACAAAGACGACAGATGAGTACTTAGCTTTAGATGAGGGAGTCGCTTCGTTGTTGACGTCCTCCTGCGATCTGGTTTGATCGCGATGGTAAGAGTTGTCCCGTCGAGTCAAGGAAGGTTAATTTCCGTGAACTTTTATACGCCCACGAGACCGGGCGTTAGTTAACATGTGGTTGGTCGGGGTAGCGATTCAGATCCTCTCACTATTCCGACCTTATTACTGTTTATACGTATAACTTTACACACTACATATACTGGCTTAATGCCCCACTAGTTTATACACATTCACCGTCTCGATACTTGGATTTCGAGTAGATAACTTGCGATATGTTAGTTCATCTCATCCGCATCCAACATGACATGGCGGTCGGGGTACAGCGTACCCATGCTAGACCCTCCCAGTACAATCACCCCCTGATTATTTACAACTTGGTTTCACTATATTCACCATTTCACAAAGTTCATCGAACATATTTCAGTCTCTTCTAAGACGAAAGCCCCCCAGCATCAGGGGTTACGACTTTATCCTGTCATATGGTCGCTTCACTGAGTTCAAATAGGCCTATGCGGACATACCATGCCGGCACCATTCGTTATTTCCACAATTACTGCCCTATTACTGGACCTCCTGGACCGATTGTCCCACTTTATATTCACCACGTCACTGGATACTCCTCCACATTATGAAAGGAGGTAATTAAGTCCGGTTTGGCGGCCGGAATCTCCAAATTCGGCAGGCCATCCCATCACCTGAATTCCGGTGTGTAGGCTGGGGTTTCACTCACTACCCCCCTCTCTGCCCAGCCTCTCCTGCTTCCTGCCTGCTGGTATGATGGTTCTCTATTCATACCCCCATGAACGTTTAAGCTACCAGCTGTACATTAAGGATATCTGTTCATATTGGAAAGTTTATCAATTACAACTTTCGGAAAATACCAATATTTTCCACACTGCGGCCGGGCAGAGTTCGTTGTTAGACGAATCAAATCGAGTCAGTTTTCAACAGGCGCTTCCAGCCCTCCCTGGACTGAACAGCTGCCTTCCTGGTAGGTCGAATCACCCTTCTGCTTCCATGCCTCTTGTACCAATAATTTCCCTTGGATTGTAAGAGGCGCCACTAAGCCTAGTGGATCGAAACATTTTGAAACTTCAGCAAGCAGGGTTCTCTTCGTTAATTTCTTGGGCATACTATAATTATTAGGCTTTAACGATATCAAGTCTCTTTCAGTATCCCAAGTCAGTCCCAATACATTGCTACACCCAGATACTTCATCTCCGGGATTATCTTTATTTATTCGGTCCTTTAACCTGGACGAATTACTGTTCCACTCCCTGAGAGGCATATTTGCACCTTGCATTATGTCATTAGCCCCTTCATATATCTTCATTAGCTCCTCTTCAGTTGACGTCACACCCAGGAAATTGTCCACATAGAATTGTTTACTCATTATTTCACTCAGTGGACCATCTGTACATTTTAGATGCGCATTTATCGTCGCCTGAAGTAAGAACGGACTAGAAATAGCCCCAAATAAGACACTTCTAAATCTGAAAGTTTTCAGCGGACTAAGTGGATTGCTAGGATCCTCTGGCCACAGAAATCGTGTGTAATCCCGATCCGTCTCTTGCAATCCCACTCTCAGGAAAGCTTTACTTATGTCTGCCGTAAAGGCATAACTATTAACTCTGAAATTCAATAACACATCTCCCAATTTCTCCGTCAGCGACGAACCTGTCATCAAACAATCATTCAAACTAGGTACATTTTTATTACCCCTGGCACTACAATTAAACACGATCCTCAAATGAGTGGTTTTGGAATCCTTCTTCACTCTGTGATGAGGTATGTAGTGGCCATAAATATTGGCTTGCTCAGGGGGTACCTCCTCTATGAACTGATTATTTAACTGTTCATTAATTATTGTATTATAAGCAGTCAACAATTCTGGTGTCTTACTCAATTCGTGGAGCTGGGCCTTTAACTGACCATACGCCATCCGGTAATTAGTGGGTAGTTCAGGATGGTTTAGCTTCCATGGGAGTCGCACCCAGTATTGTCCAGACTCGAATTTAACATCCTTCAGGTATTGTTCCTGAGTGAAGGAATCATCTGGACTTTCTTCATTTACATTAATCCCAATACTGTCCAGTTCCCACAATTTATGCACTGGTTTAACAGCATCCTCTATAGAAGAATATTTACACTGGGGTGACGTTTCATGAGTAAGACACACGGTGACTGTATTTATGGCTTCCTCCAGTCATTCATTACTGCGAGGAAGCCTGCCATAAATTACATGGCCTTCACCAGTGTTGAGAAGAGTGACACCACCTTTCTTCGTCATACCCTTCACGAAGGTGGCATAACAGTCACTGCCTATCAAAACACTTACTGGTCCCACCGAGTCATTGCTTACTACGGAGGGTGCCAGTTTCACATTAGTCTCTCTGGGCTTGCCAGCCGCAGCAACTTCACTAAGTTCAGCCATGGTTATAGGATCAATAACCGCTGAGGGTACAAATTAAATAGACCCTTTATTATTCATGGGCTTGCCAGCCACACTAACTCCATTAAGTTCAGCCATGGTTATAGAATTAATAACAACTGACGTCACAAATTAAATAAATTGTATATAAAGGTGATTCTCACACCTTACTCTTGCACAAATCGTAGCCACGCCTGGGCTAGCAATTAATTGGACTAATTACTGTCCACCACACAATTAATTAACTGTGTACTCTATACTCACTTCCTACGATCAGTCACTTATTTATTCAATAATTATTTCAATAATGATTAATTCACTAATCACATCCGGTTCAGGACGGACCAACGGGCGCTGTGGGGAATTGTGGGAGATAAGTCTATCTGGGACACTGCCACTAGCAATAAACAAACTCCCAGGGAGATGACCGACTCGTATAATTTTACCGCAGTCATTCCCTTTAAGGTATGTGAGAACTTTACCCACTCCTGGCCACACCCAAGGGGTACCTTCAATATTCTCACGTTAGCTCACTGCACTCTGGACCAGTATAAATAAATCTGAGTAGATAATATTAATAATTATGGTATGATTAAATTTAAGTGGACTGTATAGGTTATGGGCGACTGATCAAGTAGAAAGAAAGGTAGCGAACACACAATTAAGTTAACATGACCATCACTCACCTAATTAACAGCATCATAGCGGTGCATGGTAGATCATTGACCTAGCTAAAGTACATCTACTTTGCGTAACAATATTATTGGCCAATAACAAAGACGACAGATGAGTACTTAGCTTTAGATGAGGGAGTCGCTTCGTTGTTGACGTCCTCCTGCGATCTGGTTTGATCGCGATGGTAAGAGTTGTCCCGTCGAGTCAAGGAAGGTTAATTTCCGTGAACTTTTATACGCCCACGAGACCGGGCGTTAGTTAACATGTGGTTGGTCGGGGTAGCGATTCAGATCCTCTCACTATTCCGACCTTATTACTGTTTATACGTATAACTTTACACACTACTTATATCCTGGCTTAATGCCCCACTAGTTTATACACATTCACCGTCTCGATACTTGGATTTCGAGTAGATAACTTGCAATATGTTAGTTCATCTCCTCCGCATCCAACATGGCGGTCGAGGTACGGCGTACCCACGCTAGACCCTCCCGGTACAATCACCCCCTGATTATTTACAACTCGGTTTCACTATATTCACCATTTCACAAAGTTCATCGAACATATATCAGTCTCTTCTAAGATGAAAGCCCCCCAGCATCAGGGGTTACGACTTTATCCTGTCGTATGGTCGCTTCACTGAGTTCAAATAGGCCTATGCGGACATACCATGCCGGCGCCATTCGTTATTTCCACAATTACTGCCCTATTACTGGCCCTCCTGGACCGATTGTCCCACTTTATATTCACCGCGTCACTGGATACTCCTCCACATTACGAAAGGAGGTAATTAAGTCCGGTTTGGCGGCCGGAATCTCCAAATTCGGCAGGCCATCCCATCACCTGAATTCCGGTGTGTAGGCTGGGGTTTCACTCACTACCCCCCTCTCTGCCCAGCCTCTCCCGCTTCCTTCCCGCTGGTATGATGGTTCTCTATTCATACCCCCATGAACGTTTAAGCTACCAGCCGTACATTAAGGATATCTGTTCATATTGGAAAGTTTATCAATTACAACTTTCGGAAAATACCAATATTTTCCACAAATAGTTCATTACACCCAAACACTGTCCCAAACACTTACACATGCAAATAAAATTGATACGATACAAATAGACGGATCACCACTTCAGGGAAGTTATTAGTAGAATATACAGTAAAAACAACCAACAAAATCAATCATGAAAACCTGTGTAGTATGCAACCAAACAAACAAACGTTCCACTGGATGGATTACATGCAACTTCTGTGGTAAATGGAGCCACGCCCCTTGTGCAGGCATTCAGGAATCAACAACACGAGATATTAAACCAGGGAAGTGTTTTTGGGTATGCCCAAATGAAAACGAACTGTGGAATAAAATCACATTGATATTAAAACATGACAACATCAAACTGGCCTTCATAATAAACATGACAGCATTCTATAACGGTTGGGAAAATAAAAAATCTGGGCCAGATGGTGCTATCGCCCCTGGTACAAATGTTGTCCTGGTAGACAGTAACTGTAAGAATGGAGAAATAAATGATTGTGGCCTGAAGGGGGACAGGAGCTATAGTGGGGAAACAGGTGTAGACAAGGACATACAAAAACCAATGTTACAAACTAGCAATACCACGGTAGATAGTAAACAAGGGGATGACCCGGGAAATACTGAAGATAAATTACCAGAAACAACTGATGAAGGCTCCATTGTTAGCACTAGTGCCGAAGATAGAAATGAGACAGGAATACACGCAGTAGGGAACACAATAGGGAACACAGTCACAAAAAAACAAGGCAAATATGCAAATATTATGCACTTGGTATCTGCAGGCATGGAATATCTGGGAAAACAGATGGGACATGCAATTTCGACCACCCCAGAAAATGCCGTGCCCATATGACAACAGGAAAATGCAACCTCCCTTCCTGTAAGCTTTTCCACCCTGAAATGTGTCACTCATCAGTTCAGGAAAGACAGTGCTATAACCTATATTGCCAGGCACACCACCTAAAGGGTACAAGACGACACAGAACATCCAGACCATGGGAAAACCTGGGTAGCCATAGCCACTCTGGAGAGGTTTTTTAGCACCAGGAAAGGAAAAAAGCTGGCAGGAAATTACAGAAATCGTACACCAACTGCAATAATTTCTGGAGTGGAATCACAGTCAATGGCCTCCACTCCAGAACAACAGATATTAGTGCCAGGAAAAAAAGGCTACCCCTCCCCATACCACCAATCCGACGACATTCATTTTTGCAAATATACAGGGTCTAAAGCCAGTGACGAACAACAAGATACCTTACATCCGTGGACTGCTTACAGAGTCAAATGCTATGTTTGCGGCTTTCACAGAGACCCACATAAAGGATCACTTGGACAATGAAATATGGATCCCGGGCTACAACCTATACAGATGTGACAGAGTGAACAGGCAAAAGTGGGGGTTGTCCTGTATATCACAGAGTCACTTATATGCTCAGAACTATGTTAAGTCTATTTTCTTGGCTGCTTACTTGGGCAGTAGAATGGTAGCGTAGGTGCAGAGATACGGCCGATGACTAGACTCAGTTTATTAATGGCAAGGTGTAGGTGTACACGGGAACAGAGCATGAGGGGACCGGGAGCCAGTTAGGGTAGATCCTGGTTCAGTGAGGTAGGCCGTCGAAGTGAGAGAGAAGCATGGCTGACCAGCCCGATCTTGATAGGCCTATAGAGGGCAGCACCATAGTGCCGCGCAGTTTGAAACAGCCTCTAGATAGGCTGTTTACATCCGCTCGCCCACCTACCGCGTGTCGTCTCGACACGACAATACTGGCGGGCACGAAGGTGTAAACAAGCAAGCAAGGTTACCCAGGGGAAACTGGCTTCCGGTCACCTGACATTCACAACAGGAAATTGCCGGTGCAGGGCAATTAAATAATGTCACAAATTCTTAGGAAATGCCAGACAGGTCACTGTTTACTTAACTTTGATTGTAGATGGGGGTTAGATGCAAGTAGGCAGATTCTGAAACTCCTGGTGTGTACTGGTGGCTGGATGCGGCGGTACACACACTATAAACACTTGTAGGCTTCTATGGGGTCTCCAGTGGCGTAGGAAAGATTGTGCAAAGCTTGGGAAGAACGGGAAAAGGACATAGAACTCTGCGGAAATGAGGGGTTTTACTAAAAAAACACAGAAACTCGCCAGCTGAGAGAGCGGCGTTGTGTTTACACTGGGAACGCGTCTGAGAGCGCTGCTGACCGTGGCTTAGGAAGCGCAGATGGACACGGGAAAATTACTACACAAGAGGACTTTTTCAGGATACCAGAAGTACTGCAAGAGACTGCAACAATTACTAAGATGTTACTTTACAGTTTTCAATGGGGGGGGGGAAGTTTAAGATACTGGTGCAATAACAAAAAAAAAAATTAAATCACTGCTGAAGCTGGAGGAAGGGTGAAGATTGAAGGATGCAGGAACGAGGTGCTGGGAACACTGCAGGCGCCTGGCTTTACTTGGCTTGGGACAACCACTATGGGTTCCCACGTGGTCAAGCCAGGGATGGCTTCTTTAAGAACTTGGAGAAAACAACACACAGGCGACGAGCTGGATATAGGGAGCGTAGAAACGTAGCAAGGAGTGGAGAGTAGGTGGTTGGTGGTGTGAGGTAGGCAGCAGCGCCCTGAGGTAGACACACATGGACACAACACCAACACACCCAAAACGACCTCACCTCGCGTCTCTTGTAGCTGTAGGAAGGGCGTAGAGACGCTGCTGGATGCAGAAGGGTGTAGGAGAATGCTGGAGAGTTGTAGAGTAGGAGATGAACACACACGTGACTGCTTCAGGCTGGAGAGCTGGAGATGACGCCCTATGTCCCGATTTTGTGGAAAAATCGTGGACGATGCTCTGACTCAAGCACCCACGAGTCGCTGGAAGCTACGGATTATGCGATAAGCCAGCAGATGACCTGGATATGACTGGCTTGGTCGGATGATCGACTGGGCGGTGGGTCCCCTACACTACACTCTGCCGTGAACCACTGCTGTCACCACTGTTAAGTCTATTTTCTTGGCTGCTTACTTGGGCAGTAGAATGGTAGCGTAGGTGCAGAGATACGGCCGATGACTAGACTCAGTTTATTAATGGCAAGGTGTAGGTGTACACGGGAACATAGCGTGAGGGGACCGGGAGCCAGTTAGGGTAGATCCTGGTTCAGTGAGGTAGGCCGTCGAAGTGAGAGAGAAGCATGGCTGACCAGCCAGACCTTGATAGGCCTATAGAGGGCAGCACCATAGTGCCGCGCAGTTTGAAACAACCTCTAGATAGGCTGTTTACAACTACTAAATGCCTCAAATGATGTAGTTGAAGTTTTAGCAGTAAAGATCGAGAATCAAAACATGGTCATCGTGGTTGTATACAAGCCTCCGGATGCAACGTCCCAACAATTCCAGGAACAGCTTCTGAAAATTTACCACTGTCCGGAAAACCTTCCAGCTCCTGCCCCCAACATCTTGCTCCTGGGGGATTTCAACCTAAGGCACCTAAAATGGAGAAATATTGCAAACAATGTGGTAGCAGAGATAACACCAGGAGGCAGCTCAGATGAAAACTCGCACACACACGAGCTTTTAAATCTCTGCACCAAATTCACCTTAAACCAGCAAATAATAGAGCCTACAAGATTGGAGAATACGCTGGACCTCATATTCACTAACAATGATGATCTGATACGAAATGTCCTCATATCAAAAACAATATACTCAGATCACAACATAATAGAGGTCCAGACATGTATGCGGGGGGGCCCCAGACCGACAAAATGTAATCAGTCGCGAGGGAGCCTTCTCCAAGTAAACCAAGTCCTAAATGATATAAACTGGGAAGATAGCCTAAGCATCACGGATTCTAACCTATGTCTAGAACAAATTCACTCTGTGGCACTTGAGGTTTGCTCAAGGCAAATTTCCTTAAGGAAACGAAGATGTAAACTAGAGAGAGGAGCTCCATATACAGGCGAAGGCAAAGAATAACAGAGCGGCTACAAGAGGCCAATGTATCTGAAATACGTAGGGACACACTGATCAGAGAAATAGAAAACATCGAACTAAAATTAAAGGAATCTTACAGGAATCAAGAAACGCGGGAAGAACTAAAAGCCATAAATGAAATTGAAAGAAACCCAAAGTATTTCTTTTCTTATGCTAAATCAAAGTCGAGAACAACATCCAGTATTGGGCCCCTACTTAAATGAGATGGGTCCTACACAGATGACAGCAAGGAAATGAGTGAGCTACTAAAGTCCCAGTATGACTCAGTTTTTACCGAACCGCTAACCAGACTGAAAGTCGAAGACCTAAACGAATTTTTTATGAGAGTGCCACAGAACTTGGTAGACGCAAACCTATCTGACATTACCCTGACGCAAATGACTTTGAAAAAGCGATAAATGACATGCCCATGCACTACGCTCCAGGCCCAGACTGATGGAACTCCGTGTTCATCAAGAACTGCAAGGAGCCCCTATCACGTGCTTTTAACATCCTATGGAGAGGGGGTATGGACACTGGGGTCGTCCCGCAGTTACTAAAAACAACAGACATAGCCCCACTCCACAAAGTGGGCAGTAAAGCAATAGCAAAGAACTACAGACCAATAGCGTTAGTAAGTTTGATATCTTTATTATGTACCCCATACCCATCCTGTGGGTGGTAGCCAAAAGATTACAGAGGTACATAATGGGTCCAGGGACTGGGCCCCAACGTTTTGATAGCTGAGCAAGTTACAAAGGTAATGAACTAACAAGTTACAAAAGCAATGAACTCACAAGTTACAAAGGTAATGAACTCACAAGTTACAAAGGTAATGAACTCACAAGTTACAAAGGTAATGAACTCACAAGTTACAAAGGTAATGAACTCACAAGTTACAAAGGTAATGAATCATGTAAGTAAATTTACTTACTTACGTTTATACATAGTTGCAATCATAAACAAACTATAAAGTAATAAGCAATTCACTAGTCCACACCCGGTCACAACTGTAATGAGTTCTTGGCGCAAATTTTAATTGTTGGGTCATACACACACTCACACACACACACACTCACACACACACACACACACACACACACACACACACAGAATGGTGGAGCACCTCGAGCTGAACAGGATAATAAACACCAGACAGCACGGATTCCGGGAAGGCAAATCCTGTGTAACAAACCTCCTAGAGTTCTATGATAAAGTAACAGAGGTAAGGCAAGAGAGAGAAGGGTGGGTTGATTGCATTTTCCTGGACTGCAGGAAGGCCTTCGACACAGTTCCTCACATGAGATTAGTAAAGAAGTTGGAAGAACAAGCATGTATAACAGGAAGGGCACTGGAATGGATCAGGGAATACCTCACAGGGAGGCAACAACGGGTCATGGTGCGTGATGAGGTATCACAGTGGGCGCCTGTGACGAGCGGCGTACCGCAGGGGTCAGTCCTAGGACCAGTGTTATTCTTGGTATATGTAAACGACATGACGGATGGGATAGACTCAGAAGTGTCTCTGTTCGCAGATGATGTGAAATTAATGAGGAGAATCCCATCGGAAGAGGACCAAGCAGGACTTCAAACAGACCTGGACAAGCTTGACATCTGGTCTAGCAACTGGCTTCTCGAATTCAATCCCACCAAATGCAAAGTCATGAAGATCGGAGAAGGACAAAGAAGACCGCTGACAGAGTACAGGCTAGGTGGACAAGGGCTACAAACCTCGGCAAAGGAGAAAGACCTTGGGGTGAGTATAACGCCAAGTACGTCTCCGGAGGCACACATTAACCAGATAACTGCGGCAGCATATGGGCGACTGGCAAACCTAAGATTAGCGTTCCGTTACCTAAACAAGGAATCGTTCAAGACACTGTACACCGTGTACGTCAGGCCCATACTAGAATATGCAGTACCAGTCTGGAACCCACACCTGGTCAAGCACGTAAAGAAACTAGAGAAAGTGCAAAGGTTTGCGACAAGGCTAGTTCCACAACTCAGGGGTCTGTCCTATGAAGAAAGGTTGAGGGAAATAGGACTAACAACACTGGAGGAAAGAAGGGTCAGAGGAGACATGATAACGACATACAAAATACTGCGGGGAATCGACAAGGTAGACAGGGACAGGATGTTCCATAGAGGGAACACAGAAACAAGGGGACACAACTGGAAGCTGAAAACTCAGATGAGTCAAAGGGATGTTAGGAAGCATTTCTTCAGCCACAGAGTAGTCAGGAAGTGGAATAGTCTAGAGAAAGATATAGTGGAGGCAGGAACCATACATAGTTTTAAGACGAAGTATGATAGAGCTCATGGAGCAGGGAGAGCAGAGACCCAGTAGCGGACAGCGAAGAGGCGGGGCCAGGAGCTGAGTCTCGACCCCTGCAACCACAATTAGGTGAGTACACACACCTCGAGCTGAACAGGATAATAAACACCAGACAGCACGGATTCCGGGAAGGCAAATCCTGTGTAACAAACCTCCTAGAGTTCTATGATAAAGTAACAGAGGTAAGGCAAGAGAGAGAAGGGTGGGTTGATTGCATTTTCCTAGACTGCAGGAAGGCCTTCGACACAGTTCCTCACATGAGATTAGTAAAGAAGTTGGAAGAACAAGCATGTATAACAGGAAGAGCACTGGAATGGATCAGGGAATACCTCACAGGGAGGCAACAACGGGTCATGGTGCGTGATGAGGTATCACAGTGGGCGCCTGTGACGAGCGGTGTACCGCAGGGGTCAGTCCTAGGACCAGTGTTATTATTCTTGGTATATGTAAATGACATGACGGACGGGATAGACTCAGAAGTGTCTCTGTTCGCAGATGATGTGAAATTAATGAGGAGAATCACATCGGAAGAGGACCAAGCAGGACTTAAAACAGACCTGGACAAGCTTGACATCTGGTCTAGCAACTGGCTTCTCGAATTCAATCCCACCAAATGCAAAGTCATGAAGATCGGAGAAGGGCAAAGAAGACCGCTGACAGAGTACAGGCTAGGCGGACAAAGGCTACAAACCTCCGTTATACTGGAGTATAACGCCAAGCACGTCTCCGGAGGCACACATCAACCAGATAACTGCGGCAGCATATGGGCGACTGGCAAACCTAAGATTAGCGTTCCGTTACCTTAACAAGGAATCGTTCAAAACACTGTACACCGTGTACGTCAGGCCCATACTAGAATATGCAGGACCAGTCTGGAACCCACACCTGGTCAAGCACGTAAAGAAACTAGAGAAAGTGCAAAGGTTTGCGACAAGGTTAGTTCCACAACTCAGGGGTCTGTCCTATGAAGAAAGTTTGAGGGAAATAGGACTAACCACACTGGAGGAAAGAAGGGTCAGAGGAGACATGATAACGACATACAAAATACTGCGGGGAATTGACAAGGTAGACAGTGACAGGATGTTCCAGAAAGGGAACACAGAAACAAGGGGACACAACTGGAAGCTGAAAACTCAGATGAGTCAAAGGGATGTTAGGAAGCATTTCTTCAGCCACAGAGTAGTCAGGAAGTGGAATAGTCTAGAGAAAGATATAGTGGAGGCAGGAACCATACATAGTTTTAAGACAAGGTATGATAAAGCTCATGGAGCAGGGAGAGCAGAGACCCAGTAGCGGACAGCGAAGAGGGGGGCAGGAGCTGAGTCTCGACCCCTGCAACCACAATTAGGTGAGTACAATTAGGTGAGTACACACACATACACACGTACGCCCCGATGGCATGGTGGCTAGCGCTCTTGCTTCACGCACTGAGGGCCCGGGTTCAATTCCCGGCGGGGCCGAAACATTTCGAAGTGTTTCGTTACACACACACATACATACAACAGGCCTAGTGTCTAATCGACATGTGCCTAGGACAAAATGGTAACTAACACACACACACACAGAGTATAGTCTAGGTGGCCAAAGACTGCAAACATCACTCAAGGGAAAAGATCTTGGGGTGAGTATAATACCGAGCACATCTCCTGAGGCACACATCAATCAGATAACTGCTGCAGCATACGGGCGGCTGGCAAACCTAAGAATAGCGTTCCAATACCTCACTAAGGAATCCTTCAAGACTCTGTTCACCATATACGTCAGGCCCATACTGGAGTATGCAGCACCAGTTTGGAACCCACACCTGGTCAAGCACGTCAAGAAATTAGAGAAAGTGCAAAGGTTTGCAACAAGACTAGACCCAGAGCTAAGGGGATTGTCCTACGAAGAAAGGTTAAGGGAAATCGGCTTGACGACACTGGAGGACAGGAGGGTTAGGGGAGACATGATAACGACATATAAAATACTGAGAGGAATAGATAAGGTGGACAGAGACAAGATGTTCCAGAGAGGGGACACAGAAACAAGGGGTCACAATTGGAAGTTGAAGACTGTGGAAACTTTTTTAGTCACTAAAAGTTCCACAGGGTAAGTGAGCCGTTAGGAGCCTTAAACATACCGTGGATCGGCCCTCGGAGTTTATAAACCCACACACCCAACAAAACATACGCACACTCCAGCTGATGACGGTGACTATTGTGTATATTTAATTGATAGATTTATCCACCTAGCAACACCTAGGCAAGTTTGTACAGCTAGAGACTAATAGTAGGATTATTAAGGCAACGTTAGGTATTAATAGTGTAACTCTAGCACCCTAATATAGGTAGTTATAGGCCTGAATAGACAGGCATTGGATTATGTTAGCTAACGAGAACTGGCAGCTCTACACTTGAATCTAGGCGGGAAAGAGCCCCAGTTCTTCCTTCCCAGACCAGACTCCACAAGAACAAGACGTGCTGAGATTAGGCAGTACCCCCCACGTGACCCAACATCTGTCCTGGGGCCACGGAGGAGATCCCGAAGTACCGTGGACATCTGCCTCCATCCAGACCCTGTCACAGTAAGACTAGGCTTTCTTTCTCTCAGTATCTGGCCAGTTTTCTGGGGGAAACGTTAGTGAGTTATCTGTGGGTCTTAGGCGGACGGACGACTTGTGTTGGTATGTACCAGCGTCGTCTCCTAAGTTCAAGTCTGGAAGCTAGTGTTACTTGCTGTATATATTGCTCAAGGACTTCCCAAGGAACCAGGGGACTCTGAGGTGCAGACAGGACACTAATTTCACCATCTTTTGCAGACAAAGTTTCTTCACTGCACATGGTGTTAGGAGGGGTTATATATAAGGAAGACCAGGACACATAGCCACCCCCTTTTTCCAAGTAAGTAATCTCCCTTCTAGAAATTTGTACCATAGCCACTTGTAAGTCTGAGAGAAGTGTCTCAGAGTGTCGGTGTCAACAGTGCTTGCCCAGAGTGCAACTTACAAGAGGCCAATCCAAACAAGTTTCTACATGGTCCTTCGAACCGGAGATGTGGAATAGCTAGTTTAGCAGACACATTAGTCTTAATTTGCTAGGCCACAGTTAATGTACCAGTCATTTTCGAAGCTAGGTTAGTTTTCACACCTAGGCCCAAAGACTTACTCAGGCTAGGTTAAGCTAACTAATCAGAAGTTATTATTTACAGTAATCTACAGGCAGGCCAAGTAGGCTAGTCAAGCTGTGAGTTTAGTTATTTACAGTGATTACAAGTAAGCCAGGTTAGGTAACTTGCATATTTAATTACTTACAGTGAATTGCAGGCAGCCACAGTTAGGGTAGGCCTCTGCAATAATTATAACA
>WNWK01020775.1:0-35193 GCA_009830355.1 Cherax destructor | reverse complement strand
TTTATAATTGTAACTACCAATAACAGTGTACACTTGTAACATGCATCGAAATAAAATATTATTATTATTATATTATTATACAGGAGAAGGGGATACTAGCCCCTTGCTCCCGGCATTTTAGTCGCCTCTTACGACACGCATGGCTTGCAGAGGAAGAATTCGGTTCCACTTCCCCATGGAGATAAGAGGAAATAAGAACAAAATCTACTAAGAAATTCTTTCTTTCTTTCAACATGTCGGCCATTTCCCACCGAAGCGGGGTGGCCCAAAAGGAAAAACTAGTATCTCCTTTTACATTTAGTAATATATACAGGAGAAGGGGTTACTAGCCCCTTGCTCCTGGCATTTTAGTCGCCTCTTACAACACGCATGACTTACGGAGGAAGAATTCTGTTCCACTTCCCCATGGAGATAAGAGGAAATAAGAACAAGAACTAGTAAGAAAATAGAAGAAAACCCAGAGGGGTGTGTATATATATGCTTGTACATGAATGTGTAGTGTGACCTAAGTGTAAGTAGCAAGATGTACCTGAAATCTTGCATGTTTATGAGACAGAAAAAAGACACCAGCAATCCTACCATCATGTAAAACAATTACAGGCTTCCGTTTTACACTCGCTTGGCAGGACGTTGCTGTCTACCAACCTACAACCTAGGCAAAGCGGCGACTATTCACAGTAATAGTTTCGTATTCTAATTTCTAAAAATAAATTTCATCTGAAAGATAACATAACTAAATCAAGGAAATGGAGGTTGCTGAATTAGAGAAATGTAGGGTAGATAGGTGTTTTACAATGGTGTTAATGATAATAACAAACAAGCAGACAGACCAAGATTGCTATTAAAATAGAATCCATCTACAGCACAGCCTCCTAAGACAAATCTGACATAGAAAAATGACCGCTACAAAAGGAATGATACAGAATTAACATCCAAGAGATGAGCCTGGAAAAGAAAAAAAAGGCAAGATGAGCCATCATTTGGCCAGAGGAACATTTCTTGAAAACTGGAGCAATAGCAAGAGTCAGTGACAGCCACACTACCACCCACTTAAGTGTTCAAAGCTTAAGTGATAAAACTAGCTAACAAAAATGCTAATTACTTTGAGAGTAAACAGTAACATGAAAAGTTATAATTCATTTCCACTATTTTCATGCCCCATATTACTTTATTTTATTAATTATTATTTCTTTCCTTTCTTTCAACACGTCAGCCGTTTCCCACCGAGGCAGGGTGGCCCAAAAGGAAAAACGAAAGTTTCTCCTTTTACATTTAGTAATTTATTCAGGAGAAGGGGTTACTAGCCCCTTGCTCCAGGCATTTTAGGCGCCTCTTACGACACGCATGGCTTACGGAGGAAGAATTCTGTTCCACTTCCCCATGGAGATAAGAGGAAATAAGAACAAGAACTAGTAAGAAAATAGAAGAAAACCCAGAGGGGTGTGTATATATATGCTTGTACATGAATGTGTAGTGTGACCTAAGTGTAAGTAGCAAGATGTACCTGAAATCTTGCATGTTTATGAGACAGAAAAAAGACACCAGCAATCCTACCATCATGTAAAACAATTACAGGCTTCCGTTTTACACTCGCTTGGCAGGACGTTGCTGTCTACCAACCTACAACCTAGGCAAAGCGGCGACTATTCACAGTAATAGTTTCGTATTCTAATTTCTAAAAATAAATTTCATCTGAAAGATAACATAACTAAATCAAGGAAATGGAGGTTGCTGAATTAGAGAAATGTAGGGTAGATAGGTGTTTTACAATGGTGTTAATGATAATAACAAACAAGCAGACAGACCAAGATTGCTATTAAAATAGAATCCATCTACAGCACAGCCTCTTAAGACAAATCTGACATAGAAAACTGACCGCTACAAAAGGAATGATACAGAATTAACATCCAAGAGATGAGCCTGGAAAAGAAAAAAAAGGCAAGATGAGCCATCATTTGGCCAGAGGAACATTTCTTGAAAACTGGAGCAATAGCAAGAGTCAGTGACAGCCACACTACCACCCACTTAAGTGTTCAAAGCTTAAGTGATGAAACTAGCTAACAAAAATGCTAATTACTTTGAGAGTAAACAGTAACATGAAAAGTTATAATTCATTTCCACTATTTTCATGCCCCATATTACTTTATTTTATTAATTATTATTACCTCTTCTAATTCTGAATTATCACTACTATGTACAGTGGTACCCCGACTTACGATATTTTTTCATTCCAGAATGCTGTTCAAGTGCCATTACCAAACAAATTTATCTCCATAAGAAATGATGTAAAATAGACTAGTCCTTTTAGGCCCCCAAAATTACACTTACAAAAGCATTTAAAAAAATCAACTTACATAAAAGGGTGTGTTTGGGGACCATCGTAAGTCGGGGTACCACTGTACTATGAAATTTTATCTTTTTTTTTTTTTTTAAATCAACATTGTTTTCAGTTAGCATATTAAATTCAAGCTTAGTAGTCAACATTGCCTCTCTCTATCAGTTATTATTTGTATCATTTATCTCTTATCCATTATTTTATTACATTGTATATTTTTGACACTTTATATGAAACTGTTTTTTGTTACTACAAACATTGTATAGTGGACCCTCAGTTTTCGTACAGCTCCAAACTCGAACAATTATGTAAGTGTATTTTTGTAAGTGCTTTTGTAAGTGTATTTTTGGGGTCTGAAACGACTAATCTAATTTGCATTCGTCCTTATAGGAACAAATTCGTTCGGTAACGGCACTTGAACAGCATTCTGGAAAGAATTATCAACAAAAAACGAGGGTCCACTGTACTTTTATATTTCATGGTGAATAAATATTTTTTTTTTACTGCCATTATTACAAGTACTCAAATACATATACAGTGGACCCCCGCCTAACGTTAGGCGGGGGTCCACTGTATGTAGTTCATAATTTTTACAATTTCTGTCTCTAGCTATAGCATTGCTTTATTTATATTCACTACTGATATTTTTTATTTCCCCTATTGTCTTTTTAATATTATAATTAGTTTTTTGTTTATGCATACAAATAAGGATGCTGAGCTCAAAATAACATGCACAGCAATGAAAAGCCAACTGACCGTAACTGCAAATACTGTTAAGTAAACAACGATGTTTTGTTACTGTTAACCAGTTCAGTGGCTGTCATGTAGAGCTACATTAATGATGCCAGGAGTCCCTCAAGTAGATCTACGCGTAAATTCTAATAATCACATGCTTTTACTTTTTTCACAGTATGAAGCCAAAGTAGGCAAAAAAAATTCTTTCGCAAAAAATCGAATCTTGAATTCATTTGCCTATATCTCTAAAGGAAAACGTTATTTTAGTATGACAGTATTGTAGCCAGCTACCCAAGTGGACATCGTCACAATCCTATAATATAAGAAAGAAGGAACACTGCAGCAGGCCTACTGGCCCATGCAAGGCAAGTCCAATTTTCCCACCAGCTTAATTAAGCTAATGCCTTAACCTAGTCAGGTCAGGTCACATTCACTTAAGGAGCACAGCATCTGACCTAGTAGCACAAGCTAGTCAGGTTCAACTCACACCCTCTCATGTATTTATCTAACCTATTTTCAAAACTACACGTCTTAAGTTTCTATGACGGTACTCGGGAGTTTGTTCCACTCACCCACAACTACAGTGGTCCCTCGGTTTTCGTGCATCTCCAAACTTGAACATTTATGTAAGTGTATTTTCGTAAGTGCTGTTGCAAGTGTATTTTTGGGGGTCTGAAATAGACTAACCTACGTGACATTATTTCTTAAGGAAGTAAATTCGTTCGGTAATGGCACTTGAGCAGCATTCTGGAACGAATTTTCGGCAAAAACCAAGGGACCATTGTATTACCAAACCAGTGCTTTCCTATATCCTTCCTGAATCTGAATTTTTCCAACTTAAAGCCATTGCTGCAAGTCCTGTCTAGGCTAGATATTTTTAGCACGCTATTTACATCCCCTTTATTAATTCCCGTTTTCCATTTATACACCTCAATCATATCCCCCATAATTCTATGCCTTTCTAGAGTGCAGATTCAGGGCCCTCAGTCTGATACATGTGATCAACTTTGTCATCCTCCTTTGTACGTTTTCCAGTGCATTTATATCCATTCTCTAATATGGTGACCAGAACTGTGCACCATAATCTAAATGAGGCCTAACCAAAGATATATAGAGTTGAAGAACAACCTGAGGATTACTGCTAACCAGAACTAAATCCTTTTTGCAATCAGTAATATTAAGATCTACATTATTTAGTTTATATGTGGCATGGTTATTTTCCTGTCCAACATTTAGAACTTTGCATTTGTCTATATCAGACTCCAAACTTTTTTTTTGGAGTATGATATTTTAGGCACTTGAATTCAAGATTCAGTAATACACGACAGATTTTTTTTTTTGCCTACTTTGGCTTCATACTGTGAAAAAAGTAAAAGCATATAAGTTTAAGGACGGCAATTTTTGAAATCAGCTCCAAAAGTTGTATAGGCATGTCTACTTACACAACTTTTACTCTTCTAGATCTTCCACAGCAATAACCTGAACATTGCTGATTGTGTACTGCGGGTTGGTGAAATTTTTACAGGCCTCCACTCTGAGCCATAGCATTACTACTACTGCACATCATGAACTAAAACTTTCCCAAAGTTAGTATGACATATATGCCAACCTTCATGTAAAATTTTATCGAAATTGGAGATGGTCAGGTGGGGACAATTTTCAAAATTGGTCCACTTGACATGGAACTGTTATACAAAAAAAGTAGAAAAGCAGTAAAAGCACCAAACATAGTGAACAATAGTTCAAGGTCAATAAAAACGTGGGGGGCCCTCTTGTATTAGGCCAGTGATCAAATTTAAATTCAATAGATATGGTGCTTTCAAAGTTTTCAGCTGCACCTTCTGTGGTAACAAGCACGTACAAGCATATGCCATAAAACCAAGCAGCAACAGCAGGGGCTTCACAAGTAAATAACTACATTTGAAACTCATTTGCATGCATTAAAGTTACACAACAGGAGGCACAGGAAACTTTAGATACTTTTAGAGTGGCAGATAATTTACTGAAAAATATAACAGGGTCACCTAGGTAGTAGGTTGGTAGACAGCAACCACCCAGGGAGGTACTACCATCCTGCCAAGTGAGTGTGAAACAGAAACCTGTATGTAATTGTTTTACATGATGGTAAGATTGCTGGTGTCTTTTTTCTGTCTCATAAACAAGCAGGATGACAGTTATATCGACACCAATTGTGGAAAGACTGCCTATGAAACTTGTTATCTACCTGCATGTATTTTTCATTGAGATACCCCTTGAATGAGAACTTTCTTTTATGTAATGACACCATGTAAAGACCCATTAACTTGGAAAGATCCTGACTCCTAGGTATGGGAAGAGAAGGAAAGGTTGACCCTGCTGGAACTCTTTCCAAAAATGTATTATCACTAGGAAAATGGCTATGGATTTTTGTTTAATTTTTTCACAGTGCCTGCTGAAGACCTATGGTTTACCATGACTTGGGTATGTAATAGTATCAGATGTGCTATATTTATATGTTTCAGTCTTAAATATTTTAGCACAGCCATCCATCAATATATTGTTAAATTGATATTATAGTTCACTTCTAACAGCCAGTCTGTTTGGTTTTATCTATCATTTCTAAATGCTGCTCAGCCATGGTTTGCTTCACCTTGTGGTCTAGCAGAGCCACTATCAGTAATACACTTACTTTCAGTTGTTATTTGTGTTGCTGTAGTTATCTACTTGGACAGTTTCATACCCTAGCACAACTCATAAAATGATGAGAATTGAAGCAAGGATATTTACACCCAAAAAACTTTTTAGTTTGTATTACATTGACTACACCTAACCTTAATATACAAGCATATGTTACAGGATCACTAAACAGGTGATATCATAATATCAAAATAACCACTGTGAAAAAATAGTGAAATTCTAACCACTAAAGCGCTTGGAATTTCACTATTTTTCTAATGTAGTTATTTTGCATACAAGCATATGTAGAGTTATACACACAAGTAAATTATATTAAATGGAGGGGAAAACATCTAACAGTGGGACAGAAACTGAAGATAAATAGTTGACAGTAACATTCCTCACCTATGGCCAAAAATTGAGTTACATTTACTCACCAGAGAACAAGACCAAAAGAGAACATATCAGTTTTGTCTGTCATGGTGTCACCAAGCAAGGCTTCAGGTGCTGACCAACACACTGTACCCCCAGAGTAATCTTCAGTCCTCACCATACCCTGCCACAAAACAAGTTATGGATGACAAATGAGGAAATTATAGTACAGGTCAGCCATCACTGATCTGACAATCACTAATCCGGCACTAATTTCAGTTAGCATAATTTCAAATTTCTTCCTAGACAAAGAAGATAGGAATCCTGACAGTTCTACATCTCAAGACATGTAAATGTGCTTAGTTGTAAATTTCAGCTCTTCACTTTGGAAGTGGCATTGATGAACTTTCTTGTGCAAGTCAAGTTGGTTAACTTCATTAACAAACTTGTACTGATTTATGGGGTATTTTAACCCTTTGGGGGTCCCAAGGCCCTCTCCGAAACTCGTTCTCAGGGTCTCAAATTTTTCAGAAAAAAAAAAAAAAATTTCTTATGAAATGGTAATCTTTTTCCGATCATAACGCCACCAAAATTATGAAATTTGATGGAAAACTAACGAAATTGTTCTCTCGTGAAGTTAGTGGTATCAATGACATTTACGCATGGGCAATTTCGCCCACTTTGAGCCCTATTTTCGGCAAATTCCAATGTTTCAGTCCACTAAAATTATAGCTATTTCGCTAGAATTCCATTTGTTCTATCAATTGAGTATAATAAACTGCCAATTTACCAATTTGAACTAACCAATAAGGTGGTCAGAAATTTGCAATTTGGCCAATTTCACACAAATTTCAAAAGATGCTAATTTCAAAATAGGGTCCAGAATAAAAAAGACAGACATTCCTGGCACTAAAATAACATTTTATCTGTTCATTAGTCACGTCTCCAGGCCTCTCTTACATTACTTTTGCTTTCTATTTTGAATTTTTATTCTCACAAAAAATAGAAGATTTACTGTTATGTATACAACTGCATCATTGTAAAAATGGCATAAATAATATCAGCGCACTTGTGCAAGAATATTAGACTACCCAGTTGATGTGTATTGGACGCATAGCGTGATTTGTTTACTCTTGAACATCGGCAAAAATCAAACATTTTCGCTACTTTGCACTCCGTTTTTAAGGTACTTGTCATTGAGAAACCAGTCAAAATTATCTCTATTTCTGTAATATATCATCCATTCTAACAAATGAGACTAAGAAAACGAGTATACAAGCATAAATACTATACGTAAATAGACTGCAAAGTCACTGTTTTAAACCAAAAACACGGTCATTTTTTTTTCCTCATTATGCACTGTGCAGTGCAGGATTTTTTTTATACTGCGCACACTGACCGCATAGACCCATTCTCTCACATCTAGGCCTATCAGCCTGTTTCCACGTACTAGTACGACAAAAACCCTGGTGCGTAAGCCATACTAGTACAGCTGAAACCCCGAAAGGGTTAAAGGTAGGATGAGGCGGTTAGCTGTTGGGTTTAGTATATTCTAACCTAACCACTCTGTGATCCAGCAAAATCGCTAATCCAGCACCCTACAGGTCCCATGATGCCGGATTAGTGATGGTTGACCTGTAATGGGAATAGTTAACATATACAGGGGACCCCCGACTTTCAGTCGGTCTGAGTATCGGTCAATTCGAGTTTCGATGGATTTTTTTTCGGTCCAATTTTCCCCCGCCAACTGGGCATTCCCCCGACTATAGGTCCGGATACCAGACCTGTCCGCCTGCCCGCGCTTGCGCGCCTTGCCGCGCAGGAATCGTGAGCCAGACTAGCGTTGTTTACCATTGAGAGAACATTACCCAGCGTGCTCATTCAAACATTCAACAATAAATTTATTGTGTTTATTGCTGGTTTAGTGATTATCACTGTGAAATAAGTTACCATGGGTCCAAAGAAGCTTCACAAGTCGATAAAGGCTATAGCACCAGCCAGTGATAAAGTGTAGCAAGTAAGTTAAGTGATTAAGCGATAGAAAATGACAACACGAAACTTAACTCCTACATTGTTGTTTGAGGAATATAGGGGGCACTGACAAAGAGCGCCGCCCTCTGCCACCATGTCCTCCAAGGTAAGTGTAAATATTTCTTATTTATATAAGTGTGAATATTTCTTATTTATAAATTATGTACATTGTTTGTGTGAATAGTGGTGATGGCCTGCTGCTGCCACCCACCACGGCTTATGGTCAGTGCGGCTTATGGTCAGTGGCCCTTATAAACCCAACAACAACACACTACCACCAGTTCTTGCATTTGTAATGACATGTTTTATTCATTCTAGAGTTTATATCATGTTTCTATGTTATTAATATTGTTTATTATGTCATATTAGATGAATTGTGCTAGATAAATAAGCTGTAGAGTTGATATTATTGTCATATTGAAGGACTAGTATCTTGTCCTGCCTCCAAACAAACTCTCCCGACTCTCTCATACGCCAACAAGAGTCTTCAATAAAGGTAAAACTTATTTAACTGTTCATTTGTCCATTATAATTAGTGCTTTATATTTATTTCTCATTGTTTTCTGTATGTAAAACTATAGTATTTATTCTTTAAAAAAATGAATTTTTGGTGAATATTTTTGGTGAATATTTTTGGGTGGAAACAGATTAATTGTATTTACATTATTTCTTATGGGAAATAAGGGTTCGACTTTCGAACAGTTCGAGTTAAGGTGTAGCTCCTGGAATGGATTATGACTGAACCTCGGGGGTCCACTGTACAGTGGAACCTCGGTACTCGAACAGCTCCCTACTCAAACAATTTGGTATTCGAACGCTTTGCTCGGTAAAAAAAATTGGTTGGTAGTCGACCGTTTGCTCAGCAATCGACCAAACAAACATGACCTGCCAGAACTTCTCTGTAAACTATTTTGTGTTTGTTCGCAATTTTTGGTGTTTTTTATATTACAGTGGAACCCCGAATATTGACCGTAATCCGTTCCAGAAGGTCAGCCTAAATTCGAAAAAGCCTAAATTTGAAGCAGTATTTCCCATAAGAATTAATGTAAATACAATAAATCTGTTACAGACACCCAAAAATGATACAAAAAAAAATACATTTTGTAAAGTTTAACTATAGTTTTACATACACAAAACAATGACAATTACATATAAATGAACATTTAAATCATTATTACATACCTGAATTGAAGACTCTTGTTGGCGTATGGAAGACAGGGAGGAGGGGAGAGGGAGGAGGAGAGGTTATTGTTTGGAAGGGGAATCCCCCTCCATAATGACTTCAGGTATCAAGTCCCTCTCTGGGGCTACTTTCCTTCTTTGTCTTTTAATGGCACTAGGACCAGCTTGAGTCACTGGACCCCTGACGCACAAAAAACTGTCCAGAGAGGTCTGTTTCTGGCGCCACTTTAAGATTTGCCTAAAGTGGGACAAGGTTTTGTCCCTGAACATGTTGCAGATATGGCTTGTTTCAGCTTGGTCAGGGTGATATTTCTCAGAAAAAGCTTGCACCTTACTCCACATTGCCCAAATCTCCTTAATCTCTGAAGAAGGCACCTCCTTCCCTCTCTCTTCCTACTCCTCTGAAGCAAGTTCCTCAGCTGTGGTCTGTTGCTGTTCCAGTTGAAGGTCTTGCAGCTCTTCAGTGGTTAGCTCTTCCCTGTGGTCCTCCACCAACTCTTCCACATCCTCGCCACTCACATCTAACCCCATGGACTTCCCCAAAGACACAATAGATTCCACAACAGGCGTAGGGTCCTCAGGGTCAGCCTCAAACCCTTCAAAATCCTTCTCTTGGACACATTCTGGCCACGATTTTCTCCAAGAAGAGTTCAAAGTCCTGGAAGTCACTCCCTGCCAAGCCTTACCTATAAGGCTTATGCAGTTGTAGATACTGAAGTGATTCCTCCAGAACTCTCTTATGGTCAATTCAGTGTCCAAGGTCACTTCAAAGCACCTTTGAAACACTGCTTTTGTGTAGTTTTTTGTAGTTAGAAATGACCTGCTGGTCCATGGGCTGGATGAGAGGAGTGGTGTTAGGAGGCAAGAACTTCACTGTAATGAAACTGAAATTCCTAGACAATTGGTTTACCAAGTTTGGAGGATGAGCAGGAGCACTGTCCATTACCAGGAGGCACTTGAGTGGAAATTTATTTTCCTGGAGGTATTTTTTCATACTCGGGCCAAACACTTCATGGAGACACAGTCAATGAAAATTTGCCTCGTGACCCATGCCTTATGATTAGCCTTTCACATCACACACAATTTACTCTTGACGACATTGTTTTTCTTGAACACTCTGGGATTTTCAGAGTGATACACCAGTAAAGGCTTCGCTTTGAAATCCCCACTAGCGTTAAAACAGAACAAAATGGATTTGAGTGGGACTTGCACATTAGTAAATAGAATTATCAAAGCTTATTTCTTGGGTAGCTCTGTTAGTGGGATGGATTGTGAAGGATATGCCTAGTATGAGCCAACAGGCCTGCTGCAGTGTTCCTCCTTTCTTGTGTTCTGTTCTTAAAAGAGTTAGCCTATCCTTCATAGGCTTGTGTCCTGGCAGTGCCTTTTCCTCCTGCGTGATGTAGGTCCTCTTTGGCATTTTCTTCCAAAAGAGGCCTATTTCGTCACAACTGAACACTTGTTGGGGGTGGAATTCTTCAGTCTCTATGTACCCCTTGAATTCCTGCACAAATTTTTCAGTCGCATGTTTGTCTAAACTTGCAGCCTCACCATGCCTTACAACACTGTGTATGCCACTATGCTTCTTAAATCTGTCAAACCTGCCTCTGCTGGCCTTAAATTCACTAACATCAGCTAGTTCCAGGCATTTTCTTTACGAGATCCGCATGCAACTGCCTTGCCTTTTCACAAATGATAGTCTCTGAAACACTATCTCCCACTAACTGTGTTTTGCTGATCTACAACAAACAACAACTCCACATCTTCCATTGTTTGTGATCTCTTTTTCGTTAACATGTTTACCCCTTTCGCCACATCAGCTTCCTTGATTTGTTCTTTCTTTGCCAGGATAGAAGTGATTGTTGATTTGTTTTTACCATACATCCTGGCAAGCTGGAGCACACGCACACCACTTTCATATTTTTCAATAACTTCTTTCTTAAATTCCATTGTGTTTCTCACTTTCTTTACCAAAGGAACTTTACTAGGAAATTTCTTTGGGCCCATGGTGGCTTATTTCACAGTCGCACTTAATAAACAAGCACAAAAACCAATGGATTTTAAGGAAATGTTTGGATGAATGCGTGGCGTACATACTCATTTACCGAGAGACACAGGGAGACTGACTCACCTATGCACAGCGTTCTGGCGGGGGAAGCAGGCTGACACGTCTAATACGGCTGATTTGCGAGGCACCGGCCGAAATACGGAGCAAAATTTGGCCTAAATACGATTCGGCCGATAAACACAGCGGCTGATATTCGGGGTTCCACTGTATTTGTATAAACAAGTCACCATGGGGCCAAAGAAAATTAGTGATAACAGCCAATCAAAAAGAAAATTGATTGGGAAAAATTTGTTTGGTACTCGAACAGATCGGCACTCAAACAGCCTTCTGGAATGAATCAAGTTTGAGTACCACAGTTCCATTGTAATACAGTACACCCTCGGTTATCATTGAAAATTCATTCCAGAATGCTGTTCGAGTACCATTACCAAACGAATTTGTTCCCATAAGGACAAATGTAAATTAGATTAGTCGTTCCAGAACTCCAAAAATACACTTACAAAAGCTCTTACAAAAATACATTTACATAATTGTTCGAGTTTGGAGGTGAACGAAAACCGAGGGTCCACTGTATTTCAAATATAAAAAATAAATTAATAAGTTTTTAAAATTAGAAAGAGATAAGATTTTATGGTTCATTAATTGTTCATCTAAATTCCACAAGCAGCATTTACTAAACAAAAATTATTACATTTTGAAAAAGGAAAAAACCTGAAATGAAATGTGTTAATAGTACATCAGTTGACAAAAAGCAGTGCTACAACACTAACTGCTCTACATACCATTTGAAAGGAACAAGGAGGTGCAGACCCCACAAATTTTGTGAAACTAACCATTCAATAGCAAGAGATTTTTTTAGTGACAGGAAGCTGAAAAAATGGCAAGAAATTACAAAAATATTCCACCATCTCGGAGCCTTGTTGGACTGGAGGCACAGTCAGTAGTCTCCACTCCAGAACCACAACAACAAAAATACCCCATCCACCAACAACAAATTACCTTTTGTCAGTAGACTCCTTGCAAAGTCAAATGCAATATTTGCAGTTTTCAGAGAAGCCCCATACAAAAGACCATTCTGACAACGAAATATGGATATCAGGGTACAACTTATTTAGATGTGACAGAAACAACAGGTAACAAGGGAAAAAGGGGGTGGCCTGTATATCAGAGAGTCAATCATTTGCACAGTTACTAAACACCACAAATGATGTAGCTGAAGTTTTAGGAGTAAAGATTGAGAGCTAAAACCTTGCTATTTGGGCTGTATATAAACTGCTGAGAATAAGAAAAAGTTTTGGAGTGAGATTAATAGGTTGAGAAAGCCTAGGGAACAAATGGACAGTTAAAAAACAGGAGAGTTATTAGATGGAGAGTTGGAGATATCGGGAAGACGGAGGGAATATTTTGAGGAACTGCTGAATGTTGATGAAGATAGGGAAGCTCTGATTTCATGCACTGGCCAAGGAGGTATAACATCTTGTAGGAGTGAAGAAAAGCCAGATGTGAGCGTGGAAGAGGTGTGTGAGGCAGTGGGTAGACTGAAAGGGGGTAAAGCAGCTGGGATTGCTAGGATTAAGACAGAAATGTTAAAAGCAGCTGGGATTGCTAGGATTAAGACAGAAATGTTAAAAGCAGGTGAGGATATAGTTTTGGAATGGTTGGTGCTTTTATTCAGTAAATGTGCAAAAGAGGGGAAGGTACCTAGGGATTAGCAGAGAGCATGTGTAGTTCCCTTGCATAAAGACAAAAGGGACAAAGAAGAGTATAAAAATTATAGGGGAATAAGCCTGTTGAGTATACTTGGTAAGGTGTAGTGTAGAGTTATCACTGACAGATTAAGAGTAAGACAGAAAGCAAAATTGCAGATGAGCAAGGAGGCTTTAGGAAGGGTAGGGGATGGTTAGACCAAGTGTTTACAGTGAAGTATATAAGTTAACAATATTTAGATAAGGGTAAAGAGGTTTTCATTGCATTTATGGATTTGGAAAAGGCATATGATAGGGTGAATAGGAAAGCAATGTGGCAGATGTTGCAAATGTATGGAATAGGTGGTAGGTTACTGAAAGCAGTTAAAAGTTTTTACGAGGATAGTGAGGCTCAGGTTAGAGTATGTACTAGAGAGGGAGATTATTTCCCAGTAAAAGTAGGCCTTAGACAGGGATGAACGATGTCACCACGGCTGTTCAATGTATTTACAGATAGGGATTGTAAGAGAAGTAAATGCTCAGGTGTTAGCAAGAGGTGTGAGATTTAAAGATAAAGAATCTAACACAAAGTGGGAGTTATCACAGATGCTTTTTGCTGATGACACTGAACTTTTGGGAGATTCTGAAGAGAAGTTGCAGAAGTTGGTGGACGAGTTTGGGAGTGTATGTAAAAGAAGGAAATTAAAAGTTATATCAGATTGGAGGGAGGGAGTATGGATGAGGTGAATGTATTCAGATATTTGGGAGTGGACTTATCAGCAGATGGGTGTATGAAAGATGAGGTGAGCCATAGAACTGATGAGGGGAAAAAGGGAGTGGTGCACTGAAGAGTCTGTGGAGACAAAGAAAGCTATCCATGGAAGCAAAGAGGGGAATGCATGAGAGAACAGTAGTACCAATGCTCTTATATGGGTGTGAAACATGGGTGGTGAATGCTGCAATAAGGAGAAGGCTGGAAGCAGTGGAGACATCATGTATGAGGGCAATGTGTGGTGTGAATATTATGCAGAGAATCCATAGCTTGGAGATTAGGAGGGGGTACGGGGTTTCTAAAACCCCTCCTCAGCCCTCTGAGGAGGGGTTTTAGAAACCCCTCCTCAGGTGGTTTGGACATTCAGAAAGAATGAAACAAAATAAAATGACTTAGAAGGTATATAAATCTGTAGTAGAAGGTGGGGTAGGGGTCATCCTAGGAAAGGTTGGAGGGAGGGGGTAAATGAGATTTTGTGTGAAAGGGGCTTAGACTTCTAGCAAGTGTGCATGAGCATGTTAGATAGGAGTGGAGGCAAATGGTTTTTATGACTTGACATGCTGTTGGAGTGTGAGCAAAGTAACATTTACAAAGGGATTCTGGAAAACTGGTTAGCCAGACTTGAGTCTTGGAGGTGGAAAGTACAGTGCCTCCACTCTGAAGGAGGGGTGGAGATACGTTAGTTTTTGAACTGTAGTGTCAGCACGCCTCTGGCAAAACAGTGATGGAGTGATAATGATAAGTGTTTCTTCCTTTTTGGATCACCCTGCCTCAGTGGGAAATGGCCCATGTGTTAATAAAATAAATAAATAAACTGCCAGAAGTAACTTCCTAACAGTTCAAGGATCAACTATTCAAAATGGTTTACTGTCTGGAAAATCTTTCAATCCCAGTTGCAAATATCTAGTTGCTTGGTGATTTCTAGATATTTATAGATGGAGTTGTGGAGTTGTAAGAGAAGTGAATGCTCGGGAGTTGGCAAGAGGTGTGGGGTTAAAAGATAAAGAATCTAACACAAAGTGGGAGTTGTCACAGTTGCTCTTTGCTGATAACACTGTGCTTTTGGGGGATTCTGAAGAAAAGTTGCAGAGGTTGGTGGATGAGTTTGGTAGGGTATGTAAAAGAAGGAAATTAAAAGTGAATATAGGAAAGAGTAAGGTGATGAGGATAACAAAAAAATTAGATAATGGAAGATTGTATATCAGATTGGAGGAAGAGAGTATGGAGGAGGTGAATGTGTTCAGATATTTGGGAGTGGATGTGTCAGCAGATGGGTATATGAAGGATGAGGTGAATCATAGAATTAACGAGGGAAAAAAGGTGAGTGGTGCACTGAGGAGCTTGTGGAGACAGAGAACTTTATCCATGAAAGCAAAGAGGAGAATGTATAAGAGTATAGTTATACCAACACTCTTGTATGGGTGTGAGACATGGGTTGTGAATGTTGCAACAAGGAGAAGGCTGGAGGCAGTGGAGATGTCATGTCTGAGGGCACTGTGTGGTGTGAATATAATGCAGAGAATCCGTAGTTTGGAGATTAGGGGGAGGTGTGGGATTACCAAAATTATTATCCAGAGGGTTGAGGAGGGATTATTGAGATGGTTTGGACATATAGAGAGGATGGAACAAAATAGAATGACTTCAAGAGTGTATAAATCTGTAGCGGAGGGAAGGCAGGGTAGGGTCGGCCTAGAAAAGGTTGGAGGGAGGTGGTAAAGGAGGTTTTGTGTGCAAGGGGCTTGGATTTCCAGCAAGCGTGCGTGAGCGTGTTAGATAGGAGCGAATGGAGACAAATGGTTTTTAAAACTTGACGGGCTGTTGGAGTGTAAGCAAGGTAACATTTATGAAGGGTTTCAGGGAAACCGGCAGGCCGGACTTGATTCCTGGAAATGGGAAGTACAGTGCTGGCACTCTGAAGGAGGGGTGTTAATGTTGCCGTTTTTTAGCTGTAGTGTAAGCACGCCTCTGGCAAGACAGTGATGGATTGAATGATTAAAGTTTTTCTTTGTTGAGCCACCCTGCCTTGGTGAGAAACGCCGATGTGTTAATAAAAAATAAAAATAATTGGTGATTTCAGCTTAAGACAAATAATGTTATAGGCAGCTCAGACAAAAATTCTCACTCAAATAAGCTGTGGAGCCAACAAGACTGGAGAATAAACTAGAGCTTATTTTCACAAACAATGACCTGGTATGAATTATAACAGTAGCGAAGACAGTAAATTCAGATCACAACCTAATCGGAGTTCAGACTTGTATGCACAGGGGTCCCGCCCAAAATGCAAACAGTTATGAGGGTGCCTTAACCAAATTCAACTTAACAAAAACATCAACTCTGGTCAAATAAATCATGTCCTTAACAAAATATCTTAACCTTTCACTGTTCAGACCCCTACAATCATTACTGGTCCCAGTAATGGTAGATAATCTGTTCTCTGAAGGTAATAACACCAAAAGTATGAAATTTGATGGAAAACTTATGGAATTACTCAGGTGCAAAGTTAGCAGTCTGGGCATAATTTATGTATCAGCAATTTTGCCGACTTTGAGTCCTATTTTATGCCAATTCCATTTGTCCATTTGACCAAATTCTCAGCTATTTCACTAGTATTCCTTCCATTATATTAATTGAGCACAAGAAACTGTCCATTTAACTATCAAGTACCCTATAAAATGCACAGTAGTCAGCAATTTGGCCAATTTTACAAAAAAATTAAAAATACCAATTTGAAAACAGAGTCCAAAATAATGTAGAGATTTCTGGCACTAAAACATTTTCTCTGCTTACTAATCACATCCCCAGGCCTCTTCTATATTACACTTGCCTTCCATTTTGAATTCTCAGTCACACAGAAATAAAAGCTTTACATTACTTCTTAGAAAATAAAATATAACCATAAATGATTGGTTTTGTTTACGGTACCCCAATAACTGAATCAGACTTATTAACCCTTTAGCTGACTGTGTCATACTACTACATGATGAGCTCAGCTCACTCAGATAACCTGTGAGTGGTAAATTTGGGCTTAGATGAGAGAATGGGTTTATGTGGTAAGTGTGCACCATATAAAAAAAAACTTGCATGACGCAGTTCATAATGAGAAAAAACTGCAACAGTGTTTTTGGTTTAAAACAGCAACTTTGCAGTTTATTTTTGTAAGGTTTTTATGGTTGTGTTCACAGTTTCTTGGTCTCATTTGATAGAATGGAAGATATATAACAGAAATAGAGATGATTTTAATTGGTTTAGGACTGAAAATAGCTTGAAATTGAGCTCAAAGTGGCAAAAATGTTTGATTTTGCCGATGTTCAAGAGTAAACAAATCACATCACGCATACAATTCATCAACTGGTGGGTCTAATATGAGTTCACAAATGCGCTGATATTATTTATACAATTACAGTGGTACCGAGTTTCGTACTGCTCCCAACTCGAACAATTATGTAAGTGTATTATTGTAAGTGCTTTTGTAAGTGTATTTTGGGGGTCTGAAATGAACTAATCTAATTTACATTATTCCTTATGGGAACAAATTCGTTCAGTAACGGCACTCAAACAGCCTTCTGGAACAAATAAAGTACAAAACTCGGGGTACCACTGTATTACAATATTGCATAACAGTAAATCTTCTATTTTTGTGTGTGAATAAAAATTCTTTGTGTGAATAAAATATCAAAATGGAATTCATGTGTAAAGCCTGGAAACGTAACTATAATGAACAGAGGAAATGTTATTTTAGTGCCAGGAATGCCTGGATTGTTTATTCTAGATTATCTGGAACTGGAATACAGTGGACCCTCGCTATTCGAACACTTCAAAACTCACCCTCATTCCAGAATGCTGTTCAAGTGCTATTACCAAATGAATTTATTCCCATAAGGAATGATGTAAATTAGATTAGTCCATTTCAGACCCCCAAAAATACACTTATAAAAGCACTTACAATAATAAACTTACATAAAAAGGGTGAGTTTTGTAGTGTTCGAATAGCAAGGGTCCACTGTATTTTGAAATTTGTGTGAAATTGGCCAAATTACCAATTTCTGATCACTTTATTGGGTAGTTGAAATAGTTGATTGGGCAATTTCTTGTGTTCAATTGATAAAATGCAAGACATACTAGCAAAATAGCTAAGAATTTGGTTGACTGGAACAATGTAACTAGCCTACAATAGGACTCAAAGTGGGCAAAATCGCCAATAATGTAAATATCGCTCACACAACAAAAATTTGTGAAAGCGTAATTTTGTAAATTTTCAATAAAATTTTGTATTTTGTTTATTACCTTCAGAAAAACTATCATTTCATAAGAAAAAATAATTTTTTTTTTTTTTTAATTCTTGGACCCTGTGGACAAGTTTCAGATCTAGGTCAGGACAGTGAAAGGGTTAAAAACCCATAAAACTGCCTGAGAGTGTTTGCCAATATTTCTCAGGTATGACAAAAATCAAATATTTTCTCTCTCTGAGCCCAATTTCAAGCTACTTCCAGTAAAGAAACCAATCAAAATCATCTGTACAGTGGGACCCCGCAAATCGGCCGGTCTGATTATCGGCCTGCTCGGAAATCGATCGTTTTTTTTGGCCCAATTTTTGCCCGATTATCGGCCCGTGTACCAGACCTGTCCGCCTGCCGCGCTTGCACGCCTCGCTGCGAGGCGTCGTGAGCCAGTCTAGCATTGTTTATCAATAAATTCATTGTGTTTAGTGCTTGTTTATTGATTGTGACTGTGAAATAAGCCACCATGGGCCCAAAGAAACTTCATAGTGGCAGCCCTTTGGTAAAGAAAGTGACAAACACGATAGAATTGAAGAAAGAAATTGTAGCAAAGTACCAAAGTGGAGGAGGAAGAGAGGGGAGAATGTGCCTTCTTCAGTGATTCTACGATATGTACGATTCTAAAGCAGCACAAGTCGATTAAGGCTATAGCACCAGCCAGCGATAAAATGTATGGCAAATGGTATTCAACTGTATTTGTTTTAGGTCCAATTTCAATGAAAGCTGATACTTGCATTTAACCAGCATTTTCGACCTTCACCATTTTATTTGTATTGACTTTATCTTGCAAAATTGCAAGATATTGCAAATCTACTTTTCATAAAACCCTCCTTATCTACAAAATTGGTAAGATATACAATGTTCTAGTCAACATCAGATGAAAGATAAAGGCTAGATAATCTATAATTTGTTCCAGTCAACCAAGTGCAACTATTTTGCTAATGTACATCCCAGTTGAGCCCTGAAAGCCCAATCCCAGCTGTTTCAACTACCCAACAAAGTGATCGAAGAATTGTGGTGAATTTCCACACAAATTTCAAATGCAGTGGACCCACACTATTCGAACACTACAGAAACTCACCCTTTTATGGCAAGTTTATTATTGTGAGTGCTATAAGTGTGACCTGAGGGTCTGTCTGTTATCATTCCTTGTGGGAATGGGATTCGACTGGTAATAGCCACTTGGTGCGTGCAGAATGAGGTAATTTTAGTGTTCGAGGAGTCACGTATTCCAGTTCCAGATGTCTAAACAAACAATCCAGGCATTCCTGGCACTAAAATGCATTTCCTGTTCATTATGGATGCGTTCAGAGCTTTACATAATTCCATTTGTCTTTTATTCACACAAAATCACACACAAAAATAGAAGATTTGTTATGCAATATTATATGCAGTGACACTTTGTCACTATTCCCGAAGCTGTTTGGTACCGTTACTGGCATTTGTTCCCATAAGGAGTAATGTGTTGAACAGTTCATTGGGCTCCAAATCCCTTGCAAAAGCACCTGTCTTCTACCACATGGTGTTCGGATGAGCAATGGCTTCAGTATATATATTATAAATGTATCCGGCGCATTCAGGCCACCAGTGATAATTATGCGTGATATATTTGTTTACTCTTGAACATCGACAAAAATCAACATTTGCCACTAACAATTTATACGGCACAAAATCATCTCTATTTCTGTTATATATCTTCCATTCTATCAAATGAACAAAGCTGTGAACACAACAAAACACACGAAATAAATACAGAAGTTGCTGTTTTCTGTTGGTTCCTACTCATTAGCGAACTGCTGATCATCTGGTTTCACCCTTACCACATAAACCCATTCTCTGTCTAAGCCACTCTGGAGGTATCTGGTGAGCTGAGCTCATCATGTGATCGGCAGTCTGATTCAGTTATTGAGATGCACGTAAACAAGCAATCATTGCTGTGGATATTTATTTTCTAATGTAAAGCTTTATTTCTGTGTGACTGAGAATGGAGCGAAGATATGTGTATAGAAGAGGCCTGAGAGTGTGATTGATAAGCAGAAAATGCAGTGCCAGGAAATCTACATTGGCTGGACTCTGTTTTCCAAGTGGTGACACGAGCCTGTAGGCCAGGTGTGACTGGCTGCATTTGCAGGTACTTGATAGTTAAATGGACAGTTTCTTTGTAACAATTAATATGTGGAAGGAATACTAGTGAAATAGCTGAGAATTTGGTCAAATGGACAAACAAACCCGGCGAGACTCAGAAATCGGCAAATGCCCATTACATAAATTATGCCCAGACTCTCTTTGCCTGGTAATTCCATGGTTTTCCTTTTATTTCAGAGGCAGATTATCTACCATTACTGAGACCAATAGTATGAGGGTCTGAGCAGTGAGTTAAGATATTTTGTTAGGACATGATTTATTTGACCAGAGTTGTGTTTTGTTAAGTTAATTTGAGACAAAAGGCACCCACACAACTGTTTGCATTTGGCGGACCTATTGATCTGTGCTCTGTTATAGTATACCAGGTCATTGGGCTGTGGCAGCTCTGGTTATTCTCCCGGCTGTTGGCTCCACAGCCTTTGGTGAGCCTGACCTACTAATACATTATTTGTCTTAAGCTGAAATCTTTTTATTTTTTGATAACACATCGACACGTTCAGGCAGTGGCCAACAAAGCAATCATTCATCACTCAGGCGTGCACCACAGCTAAGGCGACGGCATAACACCCTGGAGTGCCGGCTGTACTCCATTTCCAGGAGATCAGCTGAGTACTTCATAAATGTTGCCTTGCTCCAACAGCCCGTCAGGCATTTGTCTCCATTAGCTCTATCCTAACAACGGCTCTTGCGCTTGCTGAATCCAAACTACCGCTCTCCTCCTCCAGCTGCACCAGATGCCACCCTCCGCCTGATTGCCACGCTCTTGAAGTCGTCTATTTTGTTATCTACCTCTCTGCTATGTCAAACCATCTCAATAATCCTCCTCCACCCTCTGGATAATAATTTGTGGTACCTGTCTCCAAACTGCAGATTCTCTGCAAACCTGACACCACTGCAGTTGCCCTCAGGCTGTGACATCCACTGCCTCCAGCTCTCTTGTTGCAGCATTCCTGGCTGTGTGCCCAGAAGTGGGGTGTAACCTGCTCTTATCGGTCTCTCTTTGCTCGTGGTGAGACCTGTCTGCTCGTGTCTGTCTCCATCTCTCTTCCTCCAATCTGATCTTCCATTATCCTAACCTCTTTTACAGCAAATAATCCTGCAACCTGAATCCCAAAAGCATTGTTATCGCAAGCTGTAACAGCCCACTTTGTGTTGGATTCTGTCTTTTGGCTTACACCCTCTTGCTCCCAGCATTCTCTTACAACTCCACCAACTCATCTATAAATATCTAGAAATCACCAAGCAACAAGTCAACTGAATTAGCATTGAACAGTAAAACCATTTTAGTGGTTGATCATGACAGGCTCTGGCAGTTTATTGTTGACCCCCATTAACACATAGCCGGCTACTGAGCAGGTGATCCAAAGGAAGAGCACTTGTCTGTCCTCCATCACTGTTGCCAGGCGTGCTGACACCGGTTCAGAAAACTGCCCCTCCTTCAGGTGGGCTGGCCTTCCCAGACCAGGGTCTGGCTAACCAGTTAATCACTATGCATGTTACTAACTCACCTCCAGTCATAAGGCTCTCCCTAACTGTGCTCATGCACTATACAAATAAGCCCACAAATCTCATTCCTCCAACCTTTCCTAGGATGACCCCTACCCCCACCTTCTACTACAGATTTATATACCTTCTAAGTCATTTATTTTGTTTCATTCTTTCTGAATGTCAAACCACTGAGGAGGGGTTTCTAAAACCTCCTCAGGAGACACTGAGGCCCAAACCCGTGCCCCTCAATCTCCAAGCTATGGATTCTCTGCATAATATTCACACCACACATTGCCCTCATACATGATGTCTCCACTGCTTCCAGCCTTCTCCTTGTGCAGCATTCACCACCCATGTTTCACACCCATATAAGAGCATTGGTACTACTGTTCTCTCATGCATTCCCTCTTTGCTTCCATGGATAGCTTTCTTTGTCTCCTAGACTCTTCAGTGCACCACTCCTTTTTCCCTCATCAGTTCTATGGCTCACCTCTCTTTCATACACCCATCTGCTGATAAGTCCACTCCCAAATATCAGATATACATTCCTCATCCACTTCTCCCTCCTCCAATCTGATACTCTTTTAATTTCCTTCTTTTTACATACCTCCCAAACTCGTCCTGCTTCTGCAACTTCTCTTCAGAATCTCCCAAAGTTCAGTGTCATCAGCAAAAGCATCTGATAACTCCCACTTTGTGTTAGATTCTTTATCTTTAAATCTCACACCTCTTGCTAACACCCTGAGCATTTACTTCTCTTACAATCCTATCTGTAAATACATTGAACAGCCGTGGTGACATGTTCATCCTGTCTAAGGCCTACTTTTACTGGGAAATAATCTCCCTCTCTAGTACATACTCTAACCTGAGCCTCACTATCCTCGTAAAACTTTAACTGCTTTCCAGTAACCTACCACCTATTCCATACATTTTAACATCTGCCATTGCTTTCCTATTCACCCTATCATATGCCTTTTCCAAATCCATAAATGCAATGAAAACCTCTTTACCCATATCTAAATATTGTTAACTTATACTTCACTGTAAACACTTGGTCTAACCATCCCTACCCTTCCTAAAGCCTCCTTGCTCATCTGCAATTTTGCTTTCGCAATACTTACTCTTAATCTGTCAGTGATAACTCTACACACACCTTACCAAGTATACTCAACAGGCTTATTCCTATAATTTTTATACTCTTCTTTGTCCCTTTTGTCTTTATGCAAGGGAACTACACATGCTCTCTGCTAATCTAGTACCTTCCTCTTTTGCATTTACTGAATAAAAGCACCAACCATTCCAAACTATATCCTCACCTGCTTTTAACATTGTCTTAATCCTAGCAATCCCAGCTGCTTTTAACGACTGTCTTAATCCCTAGCAATCCCAGCTGCTTTACCCCTTTCAGTCTACCACTGCTCACACACCTCTTCCACGCTCACATCTGCTTTTCTTCCACTCTACAATCTTCCACCTCCTTGGCCAGTGCATGGTAGAGCTTCCCTATCTTCATCAACATTCATGGTTCTCAAAATATTCCCTCCGTCTTCCCGATATACCAACTCTCCATGTAACTCTCCTGTTTTTAACTGTCCATTTTGTTCCTAGGCTTTCTCAACCTATTAATCTCACTCCAAAACTTTTCTTATTCTCAGCAGTTTATATACAGCCCAAATGGCAAGTTTTAGCTCTCAATCTTTACTCCTAAAACTTCAGCTACATCATTTGTGGTGTTTAGTAACTGTGCAAATGATTGACTCTCCTGATAGCAAAGCCACCTTTTTCCCTTGTTACCTGTTGTTTCTGTCACATCTGATAAGTTGTACCCTGATATCCATATTTCGTTGTCAGAATGGTCTTTTGTATGGGGCTTCTCTGAAAACTGCAAATATTGCATTGACTTTGCAAGGTCTACTGACAAAGGTAATTTGTTGTTGGTGGATGAGACCATTTTTTGTTTGTTGGTTCTGGAGTGGAGACTACTGACTGTGCCTCAGTCCAACAAGGCTCCCGAGATAATTGGAATATTTTGTAATTTCTTGCCATTTTTTCAACTTCCTGTCACTAAAAAAATCTCTTGCTATTGAATGGTTAGTTTCACAAAATTTGTGGGGTCTGCCTCCTTGTTCCTTTCAAATGGTATGTAGAGCAGTTAGAGTGTTGTAGCACTGCTTTTTGTCAACTGATGTACTATTAACACATTTCATTTTCAGGTTTCCTTTTTCAAAATGTAGCATTTTTGTTTAGTAAATGCTGCTTGTGGAATTTAGATGAACAATTAATGAACCATAAATCTTATCTCTTTCTAATTTTAAAAACTTATTAATTTATTTTTTATATTTGAAATACAGTGGACCCTCGGTTTCGTTCACCTCCAAACTCGAACAATTATGTAAATAACTTTGTAAGAGCTTTTTGTAAGTGTATTTTGGAGTTCTGGAGCGACTAATCTAATTCATTTGTCATATAGAGAATAATTCGTTTGGTAATGGTACTTTCGAACAGCATTCTGGAATGAATTTTCAATGATAACCGGGTGTACTGTATTACAATGGAACTGGTACTCAAACTTGATTCATTCAGAAGGCTGTTTGATCTGATGTTGAGTATAAGCAAATTTTCCCAATCAATTTTCTTTTGATTGGCTGTTATCACTAATTTTCTTTGGCCCCATGGTGACTTGTTTATACAAATACAGTGGAACCGAATATCAGCCGCTGTGTTTATCGGCTGTCGTATTTAGGCCAAATCTTGCTCCGTATTTCGGCCGGTGCCTCGCAAATCCAGCATTGTTGACGTGTCAGCCCGCCAACCCCGGCCATAGGTGAGTCAGTCTCCCTGGTCTTCGGTAAATGAATATCTCCGAAATTCATCCAAACTTTTCCCTTAAAATCCTTTTTTTTTTTTGTGCTTGTTTATTAAATCAATTTTGTAAAATTTAACCCAAAGGGGCCCCCCAAAAAAAACCCTAGAAAATTTTCCTTTGGTAAAAAAGTGAGAAACACAATGGAATTTAAGAAAAGTTATTAAAAATATAAAAGGGGGGGGGGGTTGTAACTTGTAGGATGTTGGAAAAAAAATCAACAATCACTTTATCCTGGCAAAAAAGAACAAATAAAAGGAAGCTGATGTAAAAAAAAGGGGGTAAACATTTTAAAAAAAAAAGAGATCACAAAAAAATAAAGATGTGGAGTTGTTTTTTGTTGTGGATCACAAAAAAGAGTTACGGAAAAGGGAAAAATTGGGGGTTGTTTCGGGATGTTAGTAAATTTTAAGGCCAGCAGAGGCGGTTTGACTTTTTAAAAAGGGGCATGGGCATACACAGTGTTGTAAGGCAGGGGTGAGGCTGCAATTTTAGACAAACATGGGCTGAAAAATTTGCCCCGGGAATTAAAAGGGGTACTAGAGACTAAAAAATTTTCCCCCCCAAAAGTGAAAAATTTGGGAAAAGGGCCCTTTTTTGGGAAAAAAAACCCCCAAAAAGAGGACCACATCACGAAAAAGGGGGAAAAAGGGGAACTCCAAGGCCCAAAAGGGCCTTGAAGGTTTGGGCTAACTCTTTTCCTTCCCCCCTGGTGCTAATTTGCAAAAGTGGGGTTTTAAAAGGGGTTGAAACCCTTTACTGGTTTTCATTTGAAAACCCCAAAGGTGTTCAAAAAAAAAAATTTGTAAAATAAATTGGGGTTGGGGAAAGGTAATCAAAAGGCATGGGTCACGGGAAAATTTTCATTGACGGGGTTTTCCCCAGGGTTTTGGGGCCCAGTTAAAAAAAACCTCCGGAAAAAAAATTTTCCCCCAAAAGTGCCCCCTTAATGGAAAATGCCCCTTGCTCATCCCCCAAACGGTAAACCAATTGTCTGGAATTTCAGTTTTTTTAAATAAAATTCTTGCCCCTAACCCCCTTCCTCTCACCCAGCCCATGGACCACCCCAGGTCATTTCTAATTTAAAAAAATTTACAAAAAGGGGTGTTTAAAAGGTGCTTTGAAGTGCCCTGCAAATTTACCTAAGGGGTTCTGGAGGAATCACTTCTTATCTAAAACTGCAAAACCCCTTTTGGTGGGCTTGGCGGGGATGATTTCCGGGACTTTGAACTCTTCTTGGAAAAAATTGGGGAAATGTGCCCCAAAGAAGGATTTTGAAGGGTTTGGGCTGACCCTGGGGACCCTCGCCTTTGGGGGAATCTTTGTTTTTTGGGGGGAAACCCATGGGGTTGGATGTGGTGGCGGGGGTTGGGGAAAAGTTGGTGGGGGACCACGGGGGAAAAGTTAACCACTGAAGAGCTGCCCCCTTTCCCAACGGAACAGCAACAAACCACAGCTGAGGAACTTGCTTCAGAGGAGGGGGAAAGGGGGGAAATTTTTTCTTGGGGGGAAAAAATAAATTTTTCTAAAATTTGAAAGCTGAAACAAGCCATATCTGCAACATGTTGGGGGAAAAACCCCTTGGGGCCCCCTTTTAGGCAAATCTTAAAGGGGCCAGAAACAGCCCCTCTGGACAGTTTTTTTGCCGGGGGGTCCGGGCCCAAGCGGGTCCTGGCCTTTAAAAAGACAAAAAAAGGGAAAAGTCCCCCCCGGGGGAAACTTGATCCCCGAAGTCATTATGGGGGGTTTCCCCCCTTCCCCAAAAAATAACCTCTCCTCCTCCCCTCCCCTCCTCCCTGTCTTCCATAGCCAACAAAGTCTTAAATTTCCAGGTAGAATAAGTTTAAATGTTCATTTTATATTAATTGTCATTGTTTTTTATGTAAAACTATAGTTAAACTTTACAAAATGTATTTTTTTTTTTTTTTTGGGTGTCTAACGGTTTTAATTGTATTTTACATTAATTCTTATGGGAAACTGCAACATTTAAAACCCCTCCTTCAGACCCCCGGGGCCTGTACTTCCCATCCCCAGAACTCAAGCCCGGGCCCCCCCCGGGGTTTTCCCTTGAACCCCTTCAAAAATGTTATTTTTGCTCACACTCCAACAGCACGAAAGTATTTAAAAACCATATGCCCCTTTCCCACTCCTATCAAACACGCTCAAAATCTTGCTGGAAATCCAACCCCCTCGCACACAAAATTTCCCTTTTTACCCCCTCCCTCCCAACCCTTTCCAGGCCGCCCCCTACCCCCCCTTTCCCCTCCACTACAGTTTTATACACCCCGAAGTCACTCTTTTCTGTTCCATTCTCTTTTTACATGTCCAAACCCCCTCAACAACCCCCCCTCAGTTTTGGAAAACCGTTTTGGTAACCCCGCCCCTCCTCCAAATTTTCCCAAAACCTGAATTCTCTGCATTATATTCACACCAAAATTGACCTCAGACATGACATCTCCACTGCCTCCAGCCTTCCCCTTTTGTTGCAAAATTCATCCCCCCATGCTTCACACCCATATAAGAGCGTTGGTATAATTTATACTTAATTTTTTCCCCCTTTTACTTCCATGGAAAAGGGTTTCTTTGTCTCCACAGACCCCAAGTGCTCCACCCCCCCTTTTTTCCCCTCATCAATTCTATGATTCACCTCATCCCTTCATAGACCCATCCGCCGACATGTCCACCCCCAAATATCTGAATACATTCACCCCCCTCCATACTCTCTCCCCCCCAATCTGTTTCCCAATTTTTTCGTCACCTATTTTTTTTGTTACCCCACCCCCCTTACTCTTTCCTATATTCACTTTCAATTTTCTTCTTTTAACACCCTACCAAATTATCCCCCAACCTCTGCAGCTTTCAGAATCCCCCAAAAAGCACAGTGTCATTAAGAAAAAAGCAACTGTGACAACCCCCCACTTTGTATTTGCTTTTTTATCTTTTAGCCTAACACCTCTTGCCAAGCCCCTGCATTCACTTCTTTACAACCCCATCTATAAATATATTGAACAACCACGGTGACATCACACATCCTTGTTAAGGCCCACTTTTTCTGGGAAATAGTCCCCTTTCCCCCCCTACACACTCTAACCCGAGCCTCACTATCCTCATAAAAACTCTTCACTGCTTTTTAGTAACCTTCCTCCTATTCCTCACCCGGGAACATCTGCCACATTGCCCCCTATCTTTCCCTATCATACGCCTTTTTTCCCAAAACCAAAATGCCACAAAAACATCTTTTTTCCCCCCATTCCCAAAAACTGTTCACCTATATGTTTCACTGTAAACACTTGGCTCCCCACCCCCTACCCTTCCTAAAGCCCCCCTTTTTCATTTTCATCCTGCTTTCTGTTTTACTCTTAATTCTTTCAATAATAACTCTACCATACACTTTACCCCTACACTCCCCAAAAAAATTTTCCCCCATAATTTTTGCACTCTCTTTTTTCCCCTTTTCCTTTATACAAAGGGGAAAAATTTCCCCGCCCTCTGCCAATCCCCAGGTACCTTTTTCCCCCCTTCCCCTACATTTATTAAATAATAGCACCAAACCACTCCAAAATTATATCCCCACCTGCTTTTTAAAATTTTTATCTTTATCCCATCAATCCCAAAACTGCCTTACCCCCTTTTATTCTACCCACTGCCCCACGAACTTCCCTACACCCACAACTGGCTCTTCCCACTCCTACAAGATGATTCCCCCTTGCCCTACACACGAAATCACAGCTTCCTTTCATCAACATTTAACAAAACCTCAAAAAATTTTCTCCATCTTCCCCATACCTCTAATCTCCATTTTAAAAACTCTCCTCTCCATTTTTAACTGTCAAATCCATTTTTTTCTCTAGGCTTCCTCAACTTATTAATCTCATTCCAAAACTTTTTCTTATTTTCAACAAAATTTGCTGATAACATCTCACCCACTCTCTCATCTGCTCTCTTTTTACATTGTTCACCACTCTTTTTAAACCCCTCTTTTTCTCCATATACTCTTTCCTTCATCACTTCTACTTTTGTAAAAAACCCCTCATATGCTAACTTTTCTCCCTTACTACTTTCTTTACATCATCATTCCACCAATCGTCCTTTACACCCCCAAAATATACCTACAAAAGCATTTAAAAAATAAACTTACATAAAAGGGCGATTTTGGGGACCATCGTAACTCGGGGTACCACTGTATACGTATATATATATATATATATATATATATATATATATATACAGTGGTACCTCGACTACGATATTTTTTCTTTCCCAGAATGCTGTTCAAGTGCCATTAAAAAAGCAATTTATCTCCTTAAGAAATGTTGTAAAATAGACTAGTCCTTTTAGCCCCCCAAAATTACACTTACAAAAGCTTTTAAAAAAAATAAACTTACATAAAAGGGTGAGTTTGGGGACCATCGTAAGTCGGTACCACTGTATATATATATTATACAGGGGTCGGCGACTTACGATATTTTCATTCAGAATGCTGTTCAAGTGCCATTACCAAACGAATTTATCTCCATAAGAAATGATGTAAAATAGACTAGTCCTTTTAGACCCCCAAAATTACACTTACAAAAGCTTTTAAAAAAAATAAACTTACATAAAAGGGTGTGTTTGGGGACCATCGTAAGTGGGGGGTACCACTGTATATATATATATATATACAGTGGTACCCGCTTTACATTTTTCTTTCCCAGAATGCTGTTCAAGTGCCATTACCAAACCAATTTATCTCCATAAGAAATGATGTAAAATAGACTAGTCCTTTTAGACCCCCAAAATTACACTTACAAAAGCATTTAAAAAATCAACTTACATAAAAGGGTGTGTTTGGGGACCATCGTAAGTCGGTACCACTGTATATATATATTATATATTCTTCTTCTTTCAACCGTCGGCCGTTTCCCACCAAGGCGGGGTGGCCCAAAAGGAAAAAAAAGTATATTATATATATAAAACAGTGGTACCTCGATGATATTTTTCGTTCGAGAATGCTGTTCAAGTGCCATTCCCAAAACAATTTACCCCCTTAAGGAATAATGTAAAATAGACTAGCCCTTTTACCCCAAAAATATACTTAAAAAAAGCTTTTAAAAAAAATAAACTTACATAAAGGGCGATTTTGGGGACCATCGTAACTGGGTCCACTGTATATATATATAATATTAATTTGTTCAGAAGACATTGTATCTCCAAAATACCATAGGGTAATTCATTGCAAGACACCAGAACACTAAATTTTCCCCTTGGTTCTTTTAAAACACTCCGCAAATATCCTGAGACTTTTGGTGCAGCAGAATAAGCCTATCTTTCATGGGCTTATGCCCCCAAAGTGGCATGATAGGGCGGGGTGGCGGGCAAGACAGAGGCGGGTGGGCGGCAGGCAGGCAGGCGGCGGCAGGCGGCAGGCAGGCAGGCGGGCAGGCAGGCAGGCAGGCGGGCGGGCGGCGGCAGGCAGGCAGGCAGGCAGGCAGGCGGCAGGCAGGCAGGCAGGCAGGCAGGCAGGCAGGCAGGCAGGGGGCAGGCAGGCAGGCGGGCAAGCCAACAGACAGGGAGAGAGGGGGGGAAGGAGACAAGTAGCAGGCATGTGGGGAGGCAGGCATATAGGAAGGCAGGTGGGAGGCAGGCAGGCAGGCAGGCGGGCCCAAGGCAGGCAGGCAGGGAGGAAAGTGGCAGATTGGAAAAATAATTGTAGACTTAATTGCATTCTTGTTGTTGTTGTCTCCCACCCCAAGTCTGGTATATGTATGGCCCCTCCCTTCTCTCCCCACAAACTCCTTCCTTCCACCCCCAACTCCTCTCCTATCACCACTAAGACAAAAGAAGCCATACAGACTGGCAAGACGGGGCAGGTAGAGAAAGTTAGAGCAGGCAAGATTGCAGGGGCCCAAGACTGTTCATCTGCCTTCCAGCATACATAAGGGGTTACCAATAGCCCCTGTTTTTAAAGAAGGCACGGGGAAAAAAAGTCAGTACCTGACCAGCTGGGCTGTGGTTTGTCGTCAACGTGTGTGGCTAGCAGTAACAGCCTGGTTGATCAGGCTCTGATCCCCCCGGGGGGCCTGGTCACAGACCGGGCCCGCGGGCACTCCTAAAACCCTCCGGTATACAGGTGGGAAAGGCAGGCAGGCAGATTGGTGAAGAATTGAAATTTCCACTGCCCACATCTGGTCTCCCTCCCACACCACCCCATTTAAGATTTTTTTCATCCCCTGTCATGTCTCTGGGCTGAGGCCCCCCCATGTCTCAGCTAACCATCATCATTATATGTATCTCAAATTTCAAATTTTCATCGTAACTCTAAACTAAATTTCTTTAGGGGGCAAATTGTAACTCAAAATTATCGTAACTTAAGAGACCACTACTGTATTTTTTATGTGATGAATGAATTAGATAAATATAGTTATTACTCTACCCTTTAAAAAATGTCATGTAGATGTGTATAGCAGTACAATGCTGCATGAAATTTCCCCAAAAATTATAAAAAAGCACAAAATGTAAAACAAAAATACTACATATATGCATGTTTAGTTAAATTTTAGTGTAGTGATTTTTTCCATTGCTTGCTCTACTTCATTCAAACCTGAAATACCTAGTTCTCAACACTTCTCATATGTCAGGTCATCGGTTGCAGTTGGATGCAGTGGGCTTCAAGACTTCCAACAGTGGTCAGGAACGTCAACTGATGAATGTTACATATGACAGGTGAGTTTTTTTTTTTAAAACTGTGTTTGACTATATAGCTTGTATGAGGCATAATGTATTTGAACTTTGGTAAAAAAATAATGAAGCTTGAAATGCTATTTACTGGGAACAGTATACAGGAGGCCCTGCTTTTATAGCAGGTTAGGTTCCACGCTACTGTTCTAAAATGAAACATACACTTTTTTTATTAGTTGCATATAAAAACATGATATAATATTTTACACTATCATATATTGAGTGGCAATAGAGCTAGGCCTAAAAATTCAAAAATACATACAATTTACTTATTCAAATTTTATTTCCTTCAAGTTTACATTGAATTTATGTAATTACAATAATGAGTTGCAGTGCAAAGACCCACATTCATGCCATGGCATTATGGGCAGACTAAATTTAATTGTTACAGACTACTTAATACAGAGAAATTGATCATAGTTTGTTTAAGTTGTGCATCTTTTTTTATTTTTAGCAGACAGCAAGTTTACTCAAATTAACAATCTGGGGATATTACAGTGGGACAAGTTGAAAATTTTTGTAGGTTGTTTATATCAGTAGTAAATATTTAAATTATATGGGAATATAACATTGTGTGTTGTTGAAAGTAGTTTACAGTATGAGAATGCTACAATTGGGTGTAAGGCAGTATTGTTTTGGGATATTTATACTACCACTGTATAAGTAATGTATGAACTTTGGGCATCAATTTTGGGGTTTTAAGATTTAGGTAATTGGGAGTTTTTTTGGAAAAAGTTTTTAGTTTAGGGTGAGTATGGGTTTTGAGAAGAGTCTTAAATTGATGTTCAGACCTTAAAATATTTTCATCCTTAGCTTATAGTGAGTGGTGAATATATTTATTGTAGGAAGTCTGAATAAATGAAGAATGAGCATAAATTTTAAAAATGCTGCATTAGTGAAATGCTGTAAATGATGCACTTACAGCGGGGCCTTCCTGTAGTTAGAAAATAAAATCAATTGCAATTAAAAAAATTTTTCTATATTAATTTCATCTTAATTATTCACAATTTTTTTTCCACAGTTCAGATGGTCTCATTACCCCCTATGTCTGTTACTATTAGATTATATGATTATTTTTAAAGACTTTTGTATGAGCTTTTCATACAGCATACAATGAATAGACACAGTATAAAAAAACCCCGGAGAAACATTTGCAATATTATGGCTTTGTTGCTAAGAGTGTAACTTAATGCATGCTAAGTTTCATCCAAAAGGGAAGCACTAACCACACAGTAATTAGGGATGCTTCAAGCTTTGGGGATTAAGCTTAATGTTTATGTAGTAGTATATTAGCTGTTGCAGTGATCCTTCTCTACTTTTTTAAAGCTTTGGGTTCAAACCAAAATAATTATATTTTAAAAAAAATACCTGTTGTAGAACAAGTAAAATGGCAAATGTTAATATTTGGTTTTTTATCGACTTCAGGTTTAAACCTTAATATATCCCTCGTACATTAAAATCTGATTTTTAAGTAGAATATATAAAATTACATTGAATTTTTTCCCAAAACTATCTCAAAGTCTGAATGAGAAAGTTTGTACTGAAAAATTAATAAATTATAGTGTCCTTTCTGAAGGGGGGGGTGTTAATGTTGCAGTTTATAACTGAGTGAAAAGCCCCCCTCGGGAAGACAGTGATGGAGTGAAGATGATGAAAGTTTTTTTTTGGGCCACCCTGCCTTGGTGGGAATCGGCCGATGTGTTAATAAAAAAAAAAAAAATTTTTTTTACCCAATAGTTTTTATTTACATGTAGTATTTGTGTACACTTGGTGCTATGGGCCGGTGCATTAATTTGTTTCAAATTGGAAAATAAAAGGGAAGTGACAGTCGTTCATGCTTACCCGTGCATATTATATAAAAAAATTGTATTAAAGTTGTTCACTGATGGGGCAGAATATTGTTAGGTAAAGGACACAAGTGCAACTAATGTGACATTTTTTTTGTGGCAACGTTTTACTCTCCCGGAGCTTTATCAAGCCCGGGAACGGCTTGATAAAACTCCTGGAGGGAAACTTTCCACATAAATGCCCCATTAGTTACTTTGTCCTTTTACGTCATATTGTCTAATTCACCAACATTAATCAATCGGGCAGAATATTGATTTATGATTTTCTCTTGCCTCTCCCATTTGCTGTCTTCCTTTTAGGCTAAAAAAAAAAAAAAAATTAAACTTTAAAAATTATTCTTTTGAACAGCAGCAGCAACATAAAATACAATAATAAAAAAATAATAGTATTTAATTGGGGAAAACCCATTTATTATTCTTAGTTCTTTATGATATTGCTGCTGAAATGAAAAGTTTTGTTTTGTTTTTTAAACAAAACAGGAATTGCAGTTTTATGGGGGAAGGGGAAAAAAAAATTAGAGGTCAGTAAGAACCCATAAATGAATCTAAATTTTTTTAAAATTTTGGGGTAGAATGTTTTAGTGGAATACAAAGATGTGGCGGAACAAAAAAGACAATTTTTTTTTTTTTTTGGAAAATTATATATAAAATATGTTGTGGGAATAGGTAAAACTTGGATTTTGGCTTAAATAGCAATTGTGTTTGTTTATTATTAAATTATTTAAACTTATCTAAAATATATTTAGTTGAATTAGGCTAAATTAAATTGCCTTTTATAATAAAGTTAGGTAAAATTTCTAAGGTTTTTTTGGTACAAAATTTTTAAATTTTTTACATTAACAGCAGTAGGCGGGAAACCCTAACCTGCTGTATACAGGGCCCTCTATACTATATAAAAGGGATGTGTGTCAAAGTTTTAATATTGGCCTTTTTTAAATTATCAGAAATCAGCTGATACTTTTTAAATAATATTACATGTGGTTAAAAATATTAGCATTAACACTCTTCTGCTTCATGACTGTAGAGTTACTCATACATTCATGAAGCGCAACCCCCAAAAGTAAATACACAAACAGGCACCTTTAACAACCAGTAACTAACACAACAGGCCAAGTAATGAGGAATGCATTTTTATCTCAAAGAAATTAGGGTATTTAATATTTACCCTTTGTGTTATTTAATACCCATTATGTAATAAACATTCTTTCATATACAGTGGACCCTCGGTTAACGAATACCCCCAATCGTACAATTATGTAAGTATAATTTTTTTAAATTTCATGTGGAAGGGATTTTTTGGGGGGCTGAAATGCAACCTACTGACATTATTTCTTAAGGACGTAAATTCGTTTGGTAATGGCACGAGCAGGCTTCTGGGATAAATTTTCGTTAACCGAGGGTCCACTGTATGTATTGTACATTGTCATTATAATTTTAAAAAAGAAAAACTATAGGGAAAGTAATGATATTGTCCCATTCCCAACATATATATATATAGTATATAAAACTAAATTCAAAATATTTTCCCCTTTAGAAAAGATCACAAGGAAGTCGAATTATGTCAACAAGAGAGAGTTAACATGCAGCAAATTACTGAAACAGCTAAAACGGAACACCCTTCTTGAACAAGAGGAATTTTATTGTCATCAGCAATACCAGAGGAAAATATAAAACAAATTCTACCACAGTTGATGCTTTTGTGGAAGATTCTCTAAATCACATGCACTTTCAAGTTGTACCAGGTGAAGGACTGCCCGTTAATATGTTAGAAAATGTGAATATTCAGAATGAGAATGAATGTTTGACAAAAAATCTATTATAAAACAGTTGAAAATCTCATGAAAAAAACTGAGGGGCCCATGTTATCAGACATAACACTGAAACCAGAAATTAAGTGCAATGTTCAAAATTCCGATAGTTCAGCAGAAAAACTTTTTTAAAGAGGGCCCTATATTATCAGGTGTTGAAAAACAAGTAGCTTTAGTGAAAAAAGCTGGTACATTTCCCCCCAAGTATTCAAA